>JAQQRF010000891.1:0-22942 GCA_030523145.1 Trissolcus brochymenae
GGAGAAAAAAAAAAAAAAAAGGAGGTGGGCGCCCCGCACAGTGAACACGGCCGCAGGAGTGCCGGGGCCCGTCCGGTTATTAACGACTCGTCCTTTCTCTTTTTTTTTTTTTTTTTTTTTCTCGGTAGTCGATTTTTGTATCCCTCTAACTGCACCCCGAGTCTTCTCGGTGCTTCGAAATCGAAAGCGATCCGAGAAATTATTGAAATTGACATGGAAAGTTGGTTGACGTCGTTGCGTCATAATTACACTCCGCCGGCTTGATTTCAAGTCATAACGTTTAATCATAATCGATTATACTCCGATGATCGCATCGCCTTTTTTGCTCTCCGTGCGAAACCAATTTTCATATTTTCAATCAAACGTAATTTCATAGATGTTTTTTTTTTTTTATTTTTTGTATTTTATTGCTGTCAAAACTGTCAAATTATATTATTCAATATTATACGTTTACAGGAACTTGTTGTATGAATCTTTTTTTATTTTTTATTTCATTATTTAACGTTTAATTTTAAAAGCGAGGGAGAAACGTGTGAAAATTAAATACACCCGTGATCATCATTATTATAATACATTTTTCACGCTCATCAAACCGGATCAGGTTGCATGTATACGAGCACTTCACGAGCAAATTATTTGCAACATTTTTGGAATGTCGTGTGCTGTTTAGACCAAGTTTGGGAATTCATCGTCTAAGAGGCAAATCAAGGCGTAACTGTAAAAAGGCGCCTTTTAAAAAGGGGCTTCCCCATTGTTATTAAATGTACAACGCCGCTGTAGCAACTACCGTTAAGCCAGATTATATGTTTATGTGATGATGTTACAATCATCACCGATCTTACGACAATAGCGGATCCTTTACATAATGTTCGTCGTCGCCCGTAACTCTCGTGTTCTAATTAGTATCCGCTGGACGAGGTGCGTTCTCCTTTTAATGACAGCTTTTTTTTAACAATCATAAATTAAAATTACGAGTTAAATTACAAAAAAAAAAAAAAAAAAATTAGTCTGAATCATTTAAAATATCCTTTCTTTCTATTTAATCAACGTTAATTATTAAATGAAAGAAACAATTTTAAAAGTTGATTGTCAACTGTAGTAAATTAAATTGTGTGAAATAACTGGAATAAAAAATTGAATAAAAGTTTGCTAAATTGGTTTAATTGTTATCGACGGATGAAACAATAAGCAATTAATTGGTATTTATTTTTGGGATTATTTCGGTTGCGTCTGTTAATAAGTAGGTGAGTGCATTTTCCATAGTTGATTTCAAAGTATGAATGGTAAAATAAAAAATGGTCAATGGTAAGAATAATCTTTTATGATTGAAGAACATGAAAATAAGGAGTTGGATGGTTTTTGGCTGCTGATGAAAAGCAAAAGTCAGGTGAAAAAGATTTGGACAGGACACATTGCTCGAAGACAACGTATCTCTTAAATCACAGCGAACTCGCAATCCTGGCCATAACTTTGCTCTCAAAGTCCTTTGGACGAAGGAATCAGTTTATTTAGCTCCCTACAGGCTCATTAGTTAATTTGACTTCTCTGCGACTCAGAATTAAATGCTACGAGCTTGTCGTTACATCAAAAGACACATCCCCCAATTAATACAAATGACTTTCAACTAACTACTCTCTAACTCTATCGACACTCGCTTTGAGATTTTAATCGACTTCTAACAACATCATTTTCAACCTGCATCCAAATTAGTTTTACATTTTTTTTTTTTTTTCATCATTATATTACCATTTCAATTACAATTTTGTTGTTATTTAATTTGTAATATTTATTTTTCACGTTCTCATTTTGATTATAAAATGATGAGTCTTCATTTGTTATTTCTTTTTTTCTTTACTTTCAGGTGTTTGAAATGTGTGCAAAAAAAGTTCATACTGTCACATTATTTCAATTACTCGAGTGTTTATCAAACAATTAGTCATAATTGAAGAGATTCGTGTTACGTGCAGCTGACATACTTGGTATGATTACGAACCTCTTGTGCTGCGGACGTACGCAGACAGGCTTCCTCTGTAAAGTTGGCGAAAAGCAACCTCGTGTGCCAATCTGAGAATCAACTTCTTTGAAAATGTCTGTAAAAAAAATAGTCACGATTGACTTGAAAACCTAAATATACTTTTGTTCGTCGAATTGTGGGTTTAAGTTTTATTGTAAGATCCAAAAATTGGTCATCTTTTTGATTATATGAATTATTACTAATATTGATTTTATATTTCAGATTCAAACAAAACGTCGGAACAAAATATTTCATTTTTGCTGGCGCATCATGATTTTGCATCGCTGTCTATGTGTAGAACAAAATGTGCCCGGGGACCCATGCAGAGGAAGTGGATCAGCGCTCATTCTTACTCGTGAAATCTCCGGCGAAGTCGTCGCCCGCGGCATTGTTATTATCAGTCGAGCTAACGCACAATCCGTGGACAAAAAATTGGACCACCGCCCGACAAAAACTGACCGCGATATAATATCCAATCGGCGCTTATTACTTGTCGGCCATTCGGATGTTTATGATGATTAGGTGCGATACGCCAGATTGCCCCACTCATCATTAAACTCGCTTTGACTGACTGTTCACAATTTCCGAACCTTTTTTTGTTCCCACTCCTTTTCCAGTTTTTACAACAAATGTGGATATTATTTGTCGGTTCACTTTTTGTCTGAATTATTATTCAATCATTATTCAACTTTTCTCTTGATTATCATTTTTGCTTTGTTTCTTATTTGTTGTAATTCAAATTTTCAATCAAGAGCCAGTTGTTTATCTAAAATTGAATCTTTCATTTGAAAATGGAAATTGCAAATTTAACAAATCATCTTGATTTTGTTCAGTTTAATTAAGTTTGTTTTTTTTTTTTTTGTATCTAAAAAGATCAAACGATTTTGTTGTTTAGATAAGAATTAAACGTCGACCTTTCAGGCTGCGAAATGTCGCAGCGAGGTGTATTTCTGTGTAAGTTAATTTGGACTCTAAAATATCTTGCCAAAGTTACCGGAACATCTCGGTTAGATCCAAAGTAGTTTGGCCATTGTAGCCCAACTGCGGTCGGGCATTGTCTTGCCACGCGTGTTTGATATATAAGTTTAAGCGAATTATCTAAACGAATTAATGGAGAGGTTTTGCTAAAAGCGACTCGCGGGTTAACATAATTGTAATGCAATTTTGTATAATTGTACACTGACCGGAGAAAAAGGAAAAGCTGTTTGGAAGACGCAAGTTTGTTTGAAATGGAATTTCAACTTTCAAAACGGAACAGAGAAATCAAATAATTTTGGTTCAAAATTGTTATGTTTAAACGCATTGTTTCTGAATGGACAATAATTTTTAAATTCTATAGAGGTTTTGGACATATTTCATTATTTCAAAGGTGCAATTTCATTTTTGAGAGCTTATACACTCATTGTCAGTTTTTGAATTTAAATGAACAATAAATAAAATTGATTGAAAACATGAAATATGACGGGACGAAGTGCGAAAATGAATAATCTTGATCTTATTAAAATGCAGAAAAAAAATCGGACAAACAGTTAAGTTTCGAGACGGTATTTAAAGCGCCGTTAACCCGACGGCCCGAGGCATCAATTTATCGGCGAAACATCAGATCGGCCGAGAGAAACAATTAAAGAAGCGCGCCGGTGTCGTGCCGTCGGGTCGTAATTAACTAGACCGCGTTAAAATACGCCACGCAGCGTGTCACATAAATAGCGACAAGGGATAAAACGTAGCATTAAAAAAATGACGTCCCGCGAAATTCGTCGCGGACAACAAAGCCAGATGCCGAGATATCGGTCCGAGGAAGAGACATTCGGAGCGTGACCGAGTCGGAATTTTTGACGCGTTCCAGATCACAAATAACGTCCAAGCCGTTGTTGAACTTGAACGAGCTATTCGGAAGATTGGCTTAATCGCGATATTTTATTATACCCCACTCTGTTATCAGACTGGAAACCATCATTTTCGAACATTTTCAAACTATTCTGAACCGTTTTTTTTTTCTTCCTTTTTTTTTGTCTCTTTTGTCTCCTCCACGAAATTAGTTTGAGATCTAGATCAGGTGCTCTGTCAATGGAAAATTTCAAATTTTATTACCCTGGAGTCAATTATATTATTCTAGTCAAATCGCTGCAATTGAAAACTGAACAATGCAAAAATAAGCGTACTACTTTTTCTCACTCAACTTTTGTCAAATTGATGTTTAATTTAGGATTGAAATTGTAACATTTTGTACTTTTGCATGCAGTTAGATTGATTGATCAAAAAATGGAAAACAAAAATGTATGAATTCAAGTGACCTTTTATTTTGACATTAAATTTCATTTTTCTTTCGACGTTCTTAATGTAATATTAATAACGTGGAAAATTACAGTCGAAAAGATTTTCACGTCAACAAAAAGACTCGTCTGGAGTTGAGAAAGGCCTTTTGGCGTTCTTTCAAACGGGAAAATCAATTTGAATTTAAAGGACCCCCCACTCGAAAGCGAAACGACATTTGCTTAAATACATAATTATCCCGCTGCCATGACTAGTTATTATACGTGCACTTCAATTTAGTACCTGCCATCCAGCAATTTGTCCGTTTGTTTGAGAAAAAGAAGTTATCAACGTCACTCGCTTCCAAACGTAAAGATAATCATAGGTACATTAACGATTCTTAAATTTCTCATTTCCTTTTTTATATTTCGAATCCACCCATTATGCTTGCAGTTCCCTCGGTTGTTCGCTTAGACAAAGGAACGAAACTGCGATTTGCCCGACAGTAGAAAGTGGAGCGACTCCTCTTCGCAAAAAGTTGTTATCAAGATTTACATGAAAGATCAACGTGGAATTTCAACATATGAGAAAATTTTTCTCATTGTCGAAATGATGAATTGTCATTTTTCATTTACGTCTATAGTTCACTTGACTTTCAACCCAATTTTTTCCCCATCTGTTTTTCTTTTTTTTTTTTGAATCTTTAATTTAAGGTTGTCTATTGTAAATAATAAACATGCATGCAATAAATTAGAAAATATTGTTATTCCTCAAGGCGATGTAAAATTTAAACAAACATTGAACGTGCAATTTGTCATTCGATCAATTTTGGTGATTTGCAAATTCTGATGTAAAAAAAAAGTTATGGCAAAAATTTCCGCATTGTTCCTGGTCACTTTTTGTTTAAATTTGTCTTGAAAAAAGAAAAAGTCGCATAAATCTTCTTGTGGGTTGGAAAAAGGTTATAAGTATGTTTGCGCAACAATTGCCAGGAGTGCACATAAAATTAATATGCACTCAACGAGCCAGCGGAAAACAGTGCAATAATTTTTCTGCACTTCCCCGTGAGGTGTATTAATATCGCTCGAACTTTCCCGACCCGCAATTAACGACTCCCGACAAGAAATGTCGCGTTACTTTTATTGCCATTAGAAAACGCAGTTACCGATGTAAAGTGACGAAAAAATTGCTCGCTCAGCTTATGCAAAATTGAGCTAAATGCTTTCTCCTAACCGGTTTCGCGAGGCTGGAACTTCCCTGTCGAAAAACTGACGACGATTTTTCCGAACTCAAAACCCACAAGAGCTTTCTAGTCCTGTTTTGTACACAATAATGCTGTCAATCTTATCAAACAAATAATAATTGACTATTTCGATTGAGATAAAATCAAAATCCTATCAGACATTGTAATAAAATGAAATGGATTTTAAAATGAAATTGTAGTGAATTGTAAAATGACAGGATCACAAAAATGGTATTATTTATTTGAATTTGATATAGTTTAAGAAATCAGTCCAGTGCAAAGAACAATTTTCTTACCGATGAAGAAAAAAGATAAAATGTATTTTATTGTTAATGCAAAAGATGATTGTCAGTTTGATTAATATTCTTCGTTTTCTGATTTGCAGGAAGAATATGTTGCGGAGAACATACACTGGACCCAGATAGACTATTTTAACAACGCGATCGTTGTGGAACTACTTGAGGGCAAAAGACCACCAGGACTGTTTCTGATACTGGATGATGTATGCGCCACAATGCATGGCGGAAGTTCAGGTGCAGATTCTGATTTACAAAAGGTAATTTTTTGTCACACTCATCTCGACCCATCATGAACTTAAACTGTCCAACAAACAATTTACAACCATCACTTAAAAGTCAGTTTCAACTTGAATAAATCAATCGATTCAATCAATAAAATGTGTTTGTTTGAACTGATAAGTCTGTCTTGTTTTCATTTACAGAAATTTATAAATGGAGCTCAATCCCATTGCCACTTTCAGCAGTCGAGCGACGGGTTCACGATCCGACACTATGCCGGCAAAGTGTCGTACACAGTTGACAGCTTTTGCGACAAGAATCGTGACGTTCTATTTCAAGATCTCATAGAGCTCATGCAAACGAGCACCAAGTGAGTAAGAGGACGACGAAAAATATTAATGAAACGGCGCGCAATCACCGTGGCGCCATTAATCACAATTTCGATGTCCATTATCGTGCGGACAATAGGCCTTTTGCAACGCCATCCCATCGCTCAATCTTGGAACATTTTTCTTTTCTTTTCTCTTTTTTTTTCTCTCGTTGTAGTAAAGAAAAAAAAATCGCCAATCGATTCAGCATTGAATCGCAATTTCGTGTCTGGCCTTTGTTATTTCTGTAGATTTGATTAGAATTTTTGTTCTTCATATCTGCGATAAAAGTTTGTAATTGCCTTTGATCGGAGAGTGATAAGGGAGTTTGAAAAAAAAGTGTTTGTATACTAAATCAAGACTTTCTCGATGCGCTTTCAGTTCTCTGGTACGAACCATCTATCCGCAAGATAAGGAAGCCGCAAAAACGAAAACTTTGAAATCGAGGCCCACAACCGCTGGCAGCAAGATTCGAAGCCAAGCAAGCCGTCTGGTCAGCCAATTAATGAAATGCACACCTCACTATATAAGATGTATTAAACCAAACCAATCTAAGAAGCCGCGCGATTGGGATCCTGTTAAAGTTAAACATCAGGTAATCAGTTCAAGAAAAGTTTTAAGACGAAAAATCTTTAAAGAAAAAAAAAAAATACTCTGAATTGGTTTTGGTTACTATAAGAGACTGTTTTTATCTTCTCGCAGGTCGAGTATCTGGGGCTGAAGGAGAACATTCGGGTGAGGAGAGCAGGTTACGCTTACAGAAGAACGTTTGCCAAATTTTTACACCGGTACGCAATTTTGACGAAGGAAACGTGGCCTATCTGGACAGGGGATGAGAAACAAGGCGTCGAAAGAATTCTACGTAGTGTGGCGATTGACGGTTCTCAGTACCAGTTGGGACGGACAAAAATTTTCATCAAAGCGCCAGAAAGTGTACGATTTCTCAGTACATACTTGAAAAGTTACAAATTCTTTAAGCCGATTCTGAAGTGGGACGCTGCTAAAAGATTTAAATAGTTCATAAAACTTTTGTTACAATAATAATTGAAATGTAGCCAATTTTTTACACGTTTATTTTATTAGTAGATATAAAAATTAAATCAAACGTTAATTGTCAAATTAAGCAAAATTAATTAATTTGGAACATGAAAATCTTAATTTGTTAACTACTTGCTATAGTACAAAGAAAATTCAATCGCATTTTTATCGTCTTCAAATAAAATTCACTTGAGAGAAAATCTTCAAAGGCATCTGATCACTAAACAGTCTAAGAAATATTTGTTTTGTCTGCGCAGCTTTTCATGCTGGAGGAGGCGCGCGACCAAAAGTTCAACATGCACGCTCGTGTGATACAAAAAGCTTTCAAGAAGTACTTTGCGAAAAAACGTCAAGCGCAACAGAAAGAAGAGGCCGCGGACCTTTTGTTCAACAACAAGCAACGCAGACGACACAGCTTGAACAGAAATTTCGTCGGTGATTACATCGGCCTGGACTACAAACCGCAGATCACGAATCTCATCGGCAAAAGGGAAAAGGTGTTGTTCGCGGAAGTCGTGAAAAAATACGACCGCCGATTCAAAGTACGTGTCCGATCTTACCGAAATCAATCATCATTTCGTTAGTACGACTTTCAACCAGGATCGTGTGTATTGTTGGCTGAGTAATTGCATCGCGTTTTATTAACTCTTAGGTCAGCCGCAGAGACTTGATCCTGACGAACAAAATGCTTTATTTGATTGGCCGGGAGCCGATCAAAAAGGGACCCGAGAAGGGAAAGTCCAAGGAGGTTGTCAAACGGAGATTATCCTTTGATCAAATTAGTCACATTGCTTTAAGTACTTTACAGGTAAAAATATATGCAAAAAGGACAGAAATTACACAAATTTTTGTATATAAAACAAATTACTTGTCATAATTTCTGTTAAATTCATACATCTTTTCTTACATGTTTCAAGTATGATACTCTTTCACTATGAAAATATAGTAAATCATAACTCACTGAATAAGAAAATTCTGAATTCTTATCTCTCTGCAAGAAAAAATGTTGTATCTCCTTTTTGAATTTAAAACGGCGATTTTAAAAGGATAAATATATGTTTAAATCAAAATTTCTTGCAGGATAACTTCGTCGTAATCCAGGTGAAAGAAGATTACGCGAGTGTATTGGAAATCGTATTCAAGACTGAATTTTTAACGTGCATGAGTAAAAAGTACCAAGAAATTACTGGACATCAGTTAAACATTAAATTTACAAATCTGTGAGTTTTTGTTTAAACGTAGAAAAATAAAAGGACAGCAATGAACGTTTGATTTGACTAATGCCCATCTATTGTAGGACGGATTTCAAAGTGAAAAAAGAAGGCTGGGGCGGCGGTGGAACTCGACAGCTCAGATGGGTGCAATCGAATTGGGGCGACCGAGAAGTACTTCAAACGAGTGGAAAAATGTTAACCATTAGCATCGGTCCTGGACTCCCGTCCAATAGTTGTATGCCATCACAATTTTTTTTTTGATTTGTTATTCGACGTTCGATCAGATATAGCGCGGGACAGATTTATGTTACACCGAAACATTTCAATTTTGTTTAGGGCCATCTGCAAAAACAGTTTCGCCAGAATTGCAACGGTTCCACGAAGCAAGACCGAGCATTAAAAAGCCACCGCGACCATCACAGCAGCCACAACACACACCGGTGAGGCCAGCTCCAAGACCGTCGATCAATCAGAATTCTCAACTCACGGAACAAAATAACATCAATAATTCAACCTCGAACTTACGGCTGGCTGCAAATAATTTCCACGGGGTCAATTTGAAACCAACCAATCAACAGAGCCATGTCCAACAAGCAAGAGGAGTCATTGCACAAAAACAGAACAAATTTCAGAATTTTCCTATCATGAGCATGTTGTCCAGTAACAATTCTAACACATCCAAAGGTACTTTTGTTTTAATCAATACTACATTCTTCATACAATTTTACATTAAACAAGATAATTTTTGAATTTATATGATAATAACGATTGTGATCTTTTGTTTTTAGGTGTTTCTATTAAAACACCACCCCCACCTTCGGAACCCGCTCCTCCCAACCAACCAACAATTCATTCGGGATTTAGATTGCCAAGTAATGCTGTACAGCATAATAGTTCGTTAAGTACGGCAAACAACCATCAACGATCGCATAATAACGGCATCGTGCCAAAATATCGTACCAACGCAGAGCTATACCAAAACGTGCCAGGCGATGAAGCGCCTCCCAGACCATCGCCGGTTGTACGAAAAGCACCCGCCCTGCCGCGAGTCAAGGCTCTTTACGATTATAGTCCACGGGATCTCGACGAACTTGAACTTAGGGAAGACGATATCATTGAAGTCCTTAATGAACGTAAGTTTTTGTACTATAAGTATTCATCATTAACATTTAAAGAATTTAGTAGTAAAAGTAAGATTTTTTTAGTAATTTGTAGTAAATTTTAAACAAACAAAAATTACTAACCACGTTAGTTTTTAAAGTTGTTAAAAAAAATAACATTTTTTTCTGTTGTAGACGAAGGAGGATGGTGGTTGGGCAAGCTTCGAGGTAAGACAGGACTCTTCCCCTCAAATTACGTGGAAAAAATTTAATTAACTAATTAGTACAAAAGAAACTTGTCCAAAGAAATCGAAAATTATTAATAATGAATTTTGTGATTGCGAAATCAGTCGCCGAACAGCAATCAAAATTTTGAAATGTTAGAACAAAAAAAATTGAAATAGACACTTCAGACACTTATTGTCAATTCAAGTTGATCATTATCGTTCATCAATGTTTGTTTATGTGAAGTATACTTTTTACGTTGATGCGGTGTTTTCTAATTATATTCTGAATTCTCGTTTTCTTTTTGTTCGCAAACTATGAGATTTCAATGAATTCAATTTGTAAATATGAAATTGTAAAATGTTTGTGTAATTTTGTATATTTTTTATAAAAATTACCTTTGGGGGATAAAAATTTGATTTGCATTCAGTTGTTAACATAAAGTCAATCATCACTCGTGATAACATACTCTAATTAATCGTAAACGACCGAACACGTAATTTTAAAATATTAAAATTGAATTTATGGAATAAGAATTAATGAATTTAGAGTTTAAAGCTCGAAAATTCTCGTAAACTGCCAAGCATTACTCAAACTGAATTTATAATAACATAACACAATTTAAAATCAAACTTGACTGATCGAGAACAAACATACGAGCTGCTGTTCGATGCAGATTATTATTATGAAAAACATATACATGCAATTTTAACCAATCACTGTTCATCGTTCACGTAATAACATTTATTCGCCTGTTATCGCGTTTTTTAAATCGAATTTTATCGTACACCAGTACACATGACAGTATTGTTCAAATATCAAATATAAGAGACGAACAATCATCGAAGCATTTTGAATGTGCATTTCACGGATTGTGTAAAAGTTTGTAAACAATTTGTAACGTTTATAAAATAAGTTACGAATTCACACGTTTCCCAAAGATTTTTTCGATTAAAATGAAACTTGTAATCAGCGAAGTTACGTTGCGAATTTAACACTTAAGATTCGTTTTATAATTGATTATATATTTTTTATAGTCGTAGATTTATTATTAGAATATTCTATTTAAAATACATTATTTACCATTGTACATTTTATTTTATTGTTTAATAAAAAAGACACGATTTACCAGAAATGATTTTTGGGTATTTTAAACATTAAGATGGAATGTCATTTTTTTTTTGTTCAGGATTGGTGTTTGTTTAGTTTGTTCAACTGTCTCCTCAATTTGACACATTCAACCATTTTTTTTAATCTCTCGGCCGAATTTTGATCAAAATTTTCAAGTGCAATTAATTATCGATCAAAAAATTGGAAATGGGAATTTGTAGTTTGAAAATGGCAGCCTGCAGAAATTATGCTAGCAGATCAGCGGCTTATCAAAACGCGGGTCGTTTCACTTGGCAGTACTTTGTTGTGCTAGTTGCTGGACTTGTACTGCTCCTTTTGACAACGCTTCTGAAACCGCAATTAGAAAAGTTGGTCGAAGTAAGTAATGCAAAATTTTTTAATTAAAATTAAATTACTGAAATGTATAACCAATTTTGACTACCTTTTTTCATTGCACGCTGAATAGTCGATACACCAAAAGTTCAATGCAAACAAAATTAAAAATAATTATAATCTAAATTGATCGTTGATAAATATGAAAGCAATTTTTTCGTAAAAAATGTTTTTTCTTGTGACAGAAAGTGAGAGAAAAACTTGGATTGTCTGGCACAAGTTCAGGCGGAGCGGAGTAACATTGTTCTTAGCTCAAGTATGGAAGCAAATATAGACTCCTGGAAGCAAAAACATAGCAAACAAAGAAGAGTGCAGAAAATTGTACAAAAAAAGTTAAACTATAAAATCGTTATTTAAATAGGTAATAAATAACTTTGATAAATGAGTATACGATAAGTTGAACTTTACAAATCTATAAACCGTTTTGATGGTCAAATAAATTGTCAGTAGAATCACAACCTCTTTGGTATAAACGACCTTAGATGTATCTTGAAAAATCATTTTATGAGTTTCACCATAGGCTGTACTTAAAAATTCAGTAACGTTGACGATTTTTTTTTGTTTGCGATTTATTACTTTAAAAACAAAATTACGTTACAATATTCAGGACGTTGTTGAGCACTTAAAAATGTTCAATTGCATCAAGTTGAATTTACGTATTCAGCGTTTGAGCCAGAGAAAATTTCGCAGTTACAAAATCTGGGAGATAAAAATCATTTACAAATGATTTCATTCCTCGATACCGCATGAAACATTTTTAAGATAGCAATGAATGTATCCGTAAGATCTAAAGTATATAAATAATTTGTCTTAACCAATTAATAATAATTTATATCTACACATTCAACTTTCCAAAATATATAAATATATATTCATATTCGACAATGAGAACAGCCTTCGCGGAAAATAAATTTCCATAACTAAGCTCGAACAAATAGCGCCGGCTAGATTTATAAACAAAACGCCTTTCGCTTGTTAAACGATACTTTTCACACAATTTCATATAAGAAAAAAAAACCGACGCTACAACAAGGATTACGTCCTGCGCACTCGCTTTTTTAAACGTATGTATATATAAAAATCATAATTTAATACTCTGCTGTTTTACATTTGAAACCGCGTTGATTTGCAAAAAAGAAATCGATTTCACAATTAGATATTCATTGAAACTGCATTCTGATTTATTAATCAGTTATCACATTTGCTCAATCAATAAACCAAAGTATATTTATCTTGATTATTTGAATCGCGTCTGAAAATTCTAATTACACCTTTCTCTGTTTCCGATTAATTTCTCATGTCTGACCATTAAACTCGCTATTTCGATGCAAAATGTACAAAAGTATAAAAAACCTCTAGCTGTCTTACAAATGTAATTTACGATTTAATACGCTTAATTACGTTTATCAATAATTTGGTGTCATTATTGTTGATATCTATTTAACGTTACACTTTGGTCAGCCGGGAATTATGCACCAAATGCACATACGCAAAAGCTACAATAATTCAATAAATCAACTGTAATTCTATTTACATTTTCCCACGAATTATCGTATATTATAAAGCATTACTCTGGCCATCAATTTTGTTTCGCTCTTAATAGCCTTTTGGATTACGTTGAACAATCGGTTTCAAATGTAAATTAGCCAACGAATTACTCCATACATTTATATATATATTCTTACAATAAATTTGTTTCTCTTTTTTTTTTTTTTTCATTCTGTTGGTCTATAAATTTGTCACGTAATAAATGTTTATTATTTCAACATTAGAAACATTCATAATTGTAACATTTGTGTTACCAGCATGTAATATAGTAGCGGATATTAAATTTTTGTTTCATGTACATTATTTCATGAGACAGAATTTCAAATTATAAACGCCAGGCTCTTTTAATATCGCGCATATGTATTTTTTAAGTACACTTTTAAAAAGCGCAATGCAAATGCGATCCCGAGTACACATCTCTTTACTCTTATATTACTCCTGCCCTTTATAAATGTTTCAGTATATTATTTCCGATAGAATGCAAGTTTATGAATAAATATTCTTAACCTTTTTTTATATTTATCCGTAGCTTTATTAAGATTTTTCAATTTCAAGTATTATGTCTTGTTGAATTAAGTAGATAAAAATTGAACAAAGTAAAACAAAATGATCCAAATAATTCAGATATACTTTTTTTCAATTTATTAACATGGTGGGATAAAAATGAAAATCCACGAACGTAACTAATTTTAAAATATCTCAAGTTTAGTCAAACAATTTTCACTCGTGATTTATAAAAAAAGTGTTTTTATATATAATAAAACTAAAATTTGTCGACTCGATAAAATAATTCACAATTCGATGATAAAATTATAATAATTCAATTGGTGCGGTTACAACTAATATAATAAGATTAATAAGAAATAACAATTTACCCTCGTAACCATAAAACTTATTTGCACTTGGACAACACGTCTGTTGGTATCAGCTCGTATAGGTAAGACAGACTCCACGGTCAAAAATCTGCTACTAATTTTCACATAACAAGAGCAGTAACCGACACCGTTGGGTAAATATTTGCTTGATCCCAACGCTACCGTTAATTCAAGATAACAAAAACTAAACTAATTTTCATAAGTCAAAGTTGTAGGGTAGAGACTCATGCCTAGAGACACTTTTTAATTAACAATCTGTTGAAACAAAAAATATTTCTATTTCCTAATTATTAAACTTTGAGCTTTTCGTTTAAATTTCTATGTTCATTTTTAATACAGTAGTTAATAAACAATTTGTTTGCTACCAAATAAACGAACAGTCTGTTAAAATCACTGACTTTTATTTTTATTTTATTTCGCAGTGATTATAGACGAATCGCCTCTGCCCTACTCAACAAATTTCAAAACTACGAAAACTGCTGACAAAAATGCTTGAGCATTTACAACAATAACAATTTCATTACATGTCGATAAAAAAAATCAATCCAAAAGTCGTGATTTCCTAGTTACAATAGAAGCTCCAAGAGAGGTGCGAAGCATGTTTATTTTATCGCAGCTTATAAATTGTAAGTCCAAGTGCCTTTGGCCGACTGAATGTACCGCACAGGTGTGTGGTGAGATTCGGCATTTTTCATACGGTCATCATGAGACAAGATACTACACGACCTGTTAAGAGCGACGGTTCGTCTGCTTCTGGAGGGAATACTTTCGCTGCTAACGACTCTGCGGACCTGTGTTCGTCGACGGTCGACACCCTCTGCGTTGACTTTTAGCCCCACGGCTTCGGAAAATTCGACACGAGCTCGGGGACCAGCGGCCTCTCTCTCGATGATAACGTTTTTGAGCTGACGCTCGACGGCATATGGGTCGGGACTGTTGTCGTTAGGACGGTGGCCGATCACGGACGAATTAAGTGAGTCCGGGAACTCCGGACTGGGCGCCAAAACAGACTCGCTGCTTCGTGGGAAAACCGTCCCCTGGCTGGACTGGGGACGGCGTCAGAAACATCATTCTTCCAACTCGTCCATGCGATTTCTAACCGCCATCTCGACCACTTCCAGACTCGGATAATCGAGCTCCTTGACGAGGCATAAAACTGCCGACAGAATGTTGGAGTTCTAAAGCAGAAACGTTCTTTTTAATTTTTGAAACAATCGAAAATAAATGATATAGGATTGTAATTGTTTGGACAACAATTGTGTAATATAAAAAAGAAAACAATGAAGTTGTGCTACTTACACGAGTAACGGGTCTTCGATGATAATGGAACTGGGATTTGACTTTGTCTCTGTCTGTGGTTCTCACCCAGCCGGGAGTATGTATAATCTGTTCATCCTAGAAATATTGATCTCCAGTTTAATAAGTTTATGATAAGCATCGTGAGATATTTTTTAATATTGCGATGGTACACCAAGAATAACGTTTACACTAAAAAATATAAGTTTTTTTTAAGAGAAAACATTCAATAACATTTCAATTGTTACAAAACACTATATTATTTCAACTGAAGGAATTTCTGTGTCACATCTGATAACATTCTTAACCAAGATAACATTTTTGGAATTTTCGGACGTTTTCAACACTGCCATTTTTAACAAAATATATCAACCTTATCAGAATTCGAATAAGCTCGTCGTGGCGGTTGAGGATCGTCGTACTCGACTTGTCGTCGGTCATCGCTGTCATAAACATTTCTCTCTGAGCGTTTATCTTCCAAGAAATCTGACGGCGCGTATTGCGTTCTAGGAGATACAGCCGGGTAACTGCGCTGGTTCATTTCATTACCGCTGTACTCAGTGTACCCTCGACGATCATCGTAGTCCCCGTTATGTCGAGAGGATACCGGTCTGTCGTCGTATTCCTGAAATGATTTTATCTATAAGTACGTTGTTCTTTTCTTAGATAATCCACAACATAACTAAACTTTATTTCATTTTACTTTGTTCTCCAAATTCAATTCTTTGAATATCAAACATATATTTTTCATTTTGTTTTTTTAATAAAATCTTTTCAATGGACGATTTATAGACGATAAAATTGTGTCCACCAGAAAATGAATATGATATAGTAAATGTAATCAAAGCAGGATTAAGTCATTTGATGAGTCACTCTTATAAAAAAACGTACCTCGTACGAATATTGATTATTTTGTGGGTATTGATGAGATGGTGAAGTATTATAATTTGCGTTTCTTTTGTCCGTGTCGTGATACTCCTCCGGACCTTGTTGACATTCTTCGGAACTTCTCTGTAAAGCAACGTGTGTTACATAATGCCCTGGTATCGTGTGCTATCAACGTAACACGATACACCGCGACGCATTTTAGAATTGTTACAAAACACAATGAGCTGCACGTCTTACGTTCAAGCTTTTCTTAATCACCTGGTCGTCTGACGAGCTGTAGCGCCGCTGTTGGTTCAGCTTCAGACTCACATCCGGATCGCCGTCTTCCAAATACTCCGGGATCTCCTGCTGTTGTTGCGTGACAAATTTTTCAATGACAAGAAAATTTAGATTCCCAGTTTTATGACGCGGAAAATTAATGCTCTATTGTTAATCAATTAAAGTGGTGGTTTCATCGTTATGATAGTTACAAGATTCTTTTTTTCATTCTTTTACAATAAGTTTACCTCCGGACTCGCTGGCTCCGACTGCTGAATTTCCGGTTCCAAAGGATGGACCAAGTTTCGTCCTCTTGTCATAGCCGTTTGTAGCTCCTCGGGGGATATACTTTTGTCATCCAACTTTTCGAGATTTGGTAATGCTCTTATAACAGCAAATCGGTATCTGAAATCAATCAATTATTTTTTTATTTTTTATTCTTATATTTATTAAATGTCATTGTTATGTCTAGTAACTCCTATGAAATTTTATATAATACGTTTGTGTTGTTGTTACAAAATGTCCCTGATAATAACATACATGGGGAATCAGACTTGGAAAATGACTTGCATCTTTCAAGTTTGTTTGTTTGCTTTTTATTTGTGTAACAAAGGAAAGACTTTTTTTACATTCACTTTGTAAACCTAACTGTAACTCGATTCAAATTATAGTATTGAGAAAAATGTTACCCTTCTTCGTCAGCGCAGGGATTTTCACCTAGCCAGAGGTTGCGCAACTTGGGAAGACTCTGGAGATAACAAATTTCATTCAGATCTGAGATGTTGTTCTTCCTAACAAATAAATCCTGGAGATTTGTACAAAACTGGAAGTCCGCAAGGCTATTAATATTATTCACACTGAAAATAGAAAATTAATCAATTAAAACAATTTTTTCTGTTTTTATTTTTTCATTTTATTTCAATCTGGCCTGATTGAAATAAAAAAATAGGAAAAAAAATGTATGAATGCATGAACAAAAATTAATAAAAACAAATGATTTGTTTTGAGATGAAAGGTGCCGCAGACATGAAAACACGATGTGCATCTGACGTTAATCACAGAGGCAACAATCGTTTGAATTCACACGTGCGTTACATGACAATTAAACTCAATCAGTAAAACGAGATATAAAATTTACAGAGCGCGTCGAAGGATGTGTATGAGAATTGACGCGCGAAAGCAGCGAGAGTGAAAATCATACAAAAATTAAGACTCTGATATCTCCATCTCAAAATAGAAAGTGTTAAGAGACAGAAACACAAAGTATCCATTTCAAATGAAATCTAATGGTTTTTCACGTCCAGACGTTTTACTTACAACATTAAATGAAACGAAGAATAACAATTTTAATTGGTAAAACTAAACACAACATTCTACTTTCATAAAAAAAAGGTTTAATCAAAATCCTCATTTAGAATAATAATAATAAAAAACAAACAAACAAACAAGAAAAAATGAAATTGAACAAAAACAGTATTTCGTCTTTTTTGTACTAAGAAAAAAATGCATTTTCTTTCTGGGTTACGAAATCGTATCATATAATCGATAACGGTAATAAATAATCCATTTCGAATTTCAATGTCTGGTTAATGTTTCATCTGTTGTTTTTCGATCTCCCGGTGAACATTGTGTTGAAAAATATGTGTAGGTAGAACAAGTTGTTTCGCTGTAGGTTGTGACCATGAGATTAATGCATATACATGTCCATAGTAGGACAACATACTAAGCTATAGTATAATTGTGATGAAGTCAATCAAAAAACATATCGTCAAGTGTTTGTTCTATCGATTTTGTTTCTCGCTCAGTGTTTCTTAATGAAAAACAAAATGTTCAAACCACCTTTTCATCACCAAGAAAAATCAAAAAAAATGCTCATTTATTTTTAAAAGTACCAAATTAAATTGTTTGTTTACCTCAACGAAAGCACTTCCACGTTTTTCATTTTTCTTAAAATGCTAACGTCTGTCAGTTCGGTGCCCCTAAAAAAAAAGTTCAACAATTGGTTTATTTTTATTCTTAAAAAGTCAGACCAAAATGTAAACAAAAAATGTAAACAAAAATGGAACAAAAGATATTTTGAAGGAACAACGTAAAAGAATGAATCAAAAATGACTGAAGGAACAATCACCAGCAGTTGAGTTTCTTAACCGACGCGAAGTCGGATTGTCTGGTTCGAGCAACAACCATCTCTTCAGTCAACCGGACCATTTTGACTTGTGTGATTTTGTTTCACTTCTTTTTTACTTCAACGGGACAAGTAACCGCTCAATAAACAGATGGATAGGAGCAGGTGGCTCGGTTTCGGTAACATTTGTCGGAGTCCATTATCACGCTTCCACTTGACACAATTTTGACAGCTTCGCAGAGAAAAATAAAACAAAACGACCGACTGGATGCGTCATGAATCACAGCTGATGGACCACCGCTGACTGACATGATCCGATAAAATCGTTCACTTCTCGACTGTTTACCATGTTTTACTTTCCAGACACGAGGTAGCGTTGACGCTGACGAGGTTTGCCTTTTGAAAAAAAAAAAAAAAAAAAAAAAACAGTGTCGGTTCACGCCAACGCAAACGGCATTCGCAATTAAATCAGTCTCTTATTTTGATTTTCGCTCGTTCAATTAATTCCACGTCTCTTCTTTTAATTAAATTCCCGGAGAAAGTTTAATTTATTTCCTTATCTAGCTTCATTATGTAGAATTTTAATTTCTATTTTTTTTTCAGTAGTAGAAATCAAATCTTTTTTCTTTATTTTTGTTTGTTTAAACAATTGAATTTTTTTTTTTTTCTAGTAATTTCTCATGATTGTGATTTGAAATGTGTATTTTTTATTAAAAAAAAAAACAAATGAAATATTTTTGAAATAATTTTTTAAGAAATAATGAAAATGAACAATTGAATGGAAAGAGAATAAAAATAATATATTTTTTTAGTTGTAAGAATGTGGATTTGTTGCGTTTTTATTTATTTTGAATACAAATTTTTGTACCGCGCCATGTTTTCCATTCGGATGCACACATAACCTCAAAATTTCGTCTGCTCCAAAAAGAGAGCAGGTAGATTGTTTGTTATGAAATAAGTAATAACTAAAACAAAGCTTAAAATGCCTTTTATGATTGGAAAGGTTCCTGTGAGGAGGACACTGAAATATTTACAGGCAGGCAAACTGTATCTAAAAAATTCCATACAAATATTTGCCATTAATTATAACCATAAAGGACCATTGCATGCAGGATTGAGGTACACTTTAAATTAATTGAATTAAATTAAATTAAATTAAATTGTATTTTAACATTTTGAATTGAATTACAGAGAATTTGTGTTTTGGAATTTGCCACAAGTTCAGTACAAAAACCCAAACGTCAACGTTGCCACATTCATAGATAAGACACCTTCGCCTTTTATAACTTGTTTTTATGGTAATTTATTTTTGTATTCAGTTACGAATATTTTTACAGTATTTTAGAAACATTTTTATAATACGTTTTTACATTTGTTCATCATTTGATTTCAGACACTGGTAAAAAAATGATCATTGATTGTGAAAACAAAACCAAGGATGAGATCTTGGAGCATCTGATAAATGTTGTAGGAAAACCGCAAGATGTTTTGCAAGCAGAATTAGACGCGGCGGAGAAGAAAGACAACCCGGCGAATTTCGGAGTGAAGTGCGAAAAGGATTGCATTTGCATCATACCGGGCCAAGTACCTTGCACTGGTGTAGTCCCAGTACCTCATTACATGAAAGGAAAATACTCGTGGAATAAACAAGATTAGTTATTAACTTTTGTTTTGTTGTAAATAAAAATAATTTTATAAGTAAAAAGATGACTAACAATGCCTTGTCAAAATATAAGATTCAGTGATTAACGTTTTTTTTAAAGTTGATCTTGAGACATTAAATTATGAAACAAGAATTGTTAGTTTTGAATCATTGCTTGTACTTTTGAATCACATCTTTGTTTGGTATTTTGGATAATTGACGAACCTGTTGGTTTCAACATCATTTTATTTCATTCAAAGATGATATAAACATCTTATGATTATCACAAATAAATTAATACAATTTCAATTGAAAAATCTCGAGTTTTGTTCTCTAAGAACAAGTCAACTAACTTCACTGCATTAAAATTAATCACACAGACAAGTTGCAAAATCTTAAAAAAGACAGAACTTAATTTTTAAAAGTAAATTATTCTGTTGCATCTCAAAATATTTCAAGGATGACCAGTGATATATGGTAAGATTTTAATATGCAGACATAGTAGATAAATAAGGCTTACACTTTTATGCGAATGATGGAAGAGTATTCTAATGTTACTTTGCAGTACTTTTTTAAGTTGAAGCGAACTTGAGATTCAATAAAGTTACATTATAAAAAAAAAGTAAAAAAAAAAATTTGGCATCGTAGCAGAACACTGGAACATCGACGTTTAAACTTTACCTAAAACAGGCTCACAAATACTTACGATTATTTTTCTCACAGTAAGTAGCTTCAAAAGTATAGTTTTAAAAACTTTCCCACTTTTCATATGCAAAAGCGATTTTAGCACAAGTGAAATTAATTTTCATTCGATCAATTCTACTTCAAATTAATTCAGGCGACGAATTCTGTGTTTCGTTTAAATTCGATTTTAAATTGTTTCAATCCAAGTATATAAATATATATCATATATTTGCACTGTACTTGCAATCATTAAATTTCTTATCTTTAAACGAATAAGTTCGAAAATATATTTGCATTAGTAAAATAGAAGGAACTGTTGAGTCTTCCTTTTTGAAAGTACCGGTATATTATAGTTAAATCGTAAGTCATACGAAAAATCAAACCGCGCATTCAAGTGAACAACTAACATATTCTTGGCAATCACTATTTTATCTTTTCAGTTTATGTCGGCTGTACGGTTTTTTGTGATGACTATGATGTCGACTCCCCGTGGTATGGTTACAGCGCAGAGACGTGGACGGTTTTAAGTTATCTACTTTTTGATACTGCTTGATAATCGGCACTCCTTCCAGAGGTTTGTTCAACTCGAATTCTTCCTGCGACTCCTTCATCATCTTCAGTTTAGCTTCTATCGCCTGGATTGCTGTTTCACGACTACAATAATAAAACAAAAAAAAACTGTAGCATCTTATAAAGGACCTTATTTCATTCCTAAACGGTTATTATCTTTGTAAAACATTAACTAGATAATGCAACTTTATTCTATGTCAATGAATTCTTTAAGATTCACCTTATCCGTTTGTCTTCCTTTTTGGCACCGGCTAGAGCTGGAATATCAATCTTTGGCTTAGCTTTGTCCATCTCGTTCTAAAAATAAAACAACATTCAGAAAATCGTCAAGCTTTAAAATTCTTATTAGAGGAGCAAATTTTATAAACTCACAAGATGAAAATCGCAATTTGGCAAAACATCGGAATTTACAACTGTAACTTTTAAAACTTTACTTGAAATCTTGAACAAAACGTTTGCGATGAAATAAAAAGATTCAAAAGTTATAAAAGTTGAATTATTGTTGTCATGCAAAGTTACCTCGTTAACAGTATTGGCCCACCGGACGATAATATTTTTGGCTCCTATTTTAAGATTATGTAACGCCTCTTTCGCCTGCTCAGCATCACTTGCCGTTTTGTAAGTAACGAACGCATAGCCTCGAGGTTGTCCAGCTTGTGGACAACCGGATCGGTGGAAAAGGAGATCAAACTTCTCAATTGTTCCATGTTTTTGGACGAGTTTCAGTAATTGATACCAGTTGAAAGAAAACAATAAGATTAGTTTTTCTTTTAAACTGTACAAATAAATGACATGTCAAAAATAAACAATCCATTCACTCTTAAATACTTACTCAGTAATTCGTAAGTCTAAATTTCCAACCCAGAGTCTCCTGTCCTCGACTTTGTTTGATTTTATGGGTTCAAGTGGCAATGGCATTTTCAAATTGTCCTGCGTAACATACGAAACTCTCAATCAATGAAAGAAAAAAAAACATGTCTACTAATTTGATCAACAACAAGAATATATAAAATATAACCTAAAAAACCAAAGCTGTTTTGTTATTTATGATCAAACAAAACCAGATTACAAAAGGAGATATCAGTTTAGGATGACTATAGAAATGAAACATTTGGTAGAAGTTCGTCTAAATGAAATTAGAATGAAAAATAAATATTTACCTCCATTGGTCACGCCAACCAGTGACAACGATTGCTTTATAAGTATCCAACGCGAGTTTGCGTTGCGCTTGGGGAAACCATAGGAAAACAGTGGAAATGATTAAATTATCATACTAAAAGCTAATAGCTAAATGTGTCTTGATCCCACAGTTGCTACCTAATAAATGTAGCGTTTTCGTTTGACATGCCTGAGTGTTATGAAAATCTCTTCAGTTACGACACATTCTCTTTTTCTCTCTCTTTTTCTGTAGACGTTTGTTAGAAAAAGATACAAGATGAACTGCATTCCACTGCACATTGATTTGAAGGATGACAACCGAGACACAATATTGAAATTAACAATTTATTGTACTTTTTTTCAAGATTTGTTCAATACACTATCTACAATATTTTGATTTATCCTCTTCTCCTCCATCATAT
>JAQQRF010000892.1:0-22912 GCA_030523145.1 Trissolcus brochymenae
TTGTGCGATAGTTTTTTTTTTTTTAAATTTTTTTTTTTTTTTTTTTAAAAAAGTTTCTCCTTTTGAATTATTTTTTTTTTTTTTTTTTTTTTTTTTTTTTTTTTTTTCTTTGATGAACAAACATTTTATTTTCGATGAGAGATTAAAAAATATAAAATCATCCGGAAACTAAATGTTTTAAATGTATGAAAACAATAATTATTTCAAAAAAGAATTTCTGTGTTAAGCCGGTGATAAAAAGCAGCTAATCGAATTATATTCGGAATGCGCGCAAACTTTTCACCTTGCGCGTCAAAGGAGAGAAAAGAAAATAAAAATTAACGCGCGCAACACTGCTAAGCGCGACCTAGAAGTTATTATCAAGATATCTTCATTTTCTCAGCGGGTGACCTACTCATTTTCACGGATCCATTGCTCCTTTTCGATGCGCACAAACAAGTCACACGAATTAAAGTGAAACTTTTTTCCCCTCTTCTCTCTCCTTCTCTCTTCGCAGAATAAACAAACATTCATATTATTAATCAAAACATTTTCAGTTGAAGAATAAAACGCCATGATTAACAAAAATTAAATAATTTCGCTTTCCTGTAAATAAAAGAGAGAGAAATGAAAAGTTATTTGCATTCAAAACCAAACATACAAATTCTGAACAATTTAAGTCATTTTAATTTTACAATTAGTCAATCATTCATCATTCAAGCCCTCATTAAACATTGCACGTATTGTGCATTTTCGTTGCAACAAATTATTTGTATAATTTTTATTAGAAAACAAAAAAAATTTATTATCAGAGACCTTTATGGGGGAGGTGTTGAAAATGTTTGCGCCACTCGTTTAAATTGTTGTTCCCACATCCCTGTTGGTTATTGTTTATATTGCTGACCTTCAGCTTTGTTTTTGTTTCTCCTTTCACTGACCTTTGAGACGTTTTTGTGTAAACATTTTTTTGGTCTCAAGCTTGTAGGCAGTTGTTTGCAAATCCAATAAATACATTTTCCGTGTAATCCAAGAATGTATCACCGCTGGATGCCTCTCGGGTCGTAAAAAAACTCGTTAACATGTGTACTGTTTGAAGCGCAAAACGAAAACCTTCGCCTCCATAAGGGCACAATGTAGCGGACATCAAATTGAATGCCATTGGGCGAGCGCGATAGCGCGTTTTGCTCGGTCCGAACAATGGCTGAACATCGCGATAAATAAGACTTAAACCGTGGACAATTGGCATTGACACTCATCCCCTGGGTGCGCTCATTAGAATGACAGATAAGAGATGAGATCGAAAGGAATGTGCGTACCAAGTGCAAACGCAGTTACGGGAAGGAAGTGCGACGAGAAGGAAAAGGTCGAGGAGGCCCTGATCTTGAGCGAGACCGAACGTGCGACTTTTTCCCATAATTAACTCGATGAGAATGCAGAGGGGAAAAGGTAGCGATATAATCAATGATTTCTCCCGAACAATTAACGTTTTCACTGTTCTTGACTGCCGTCTAGTTCCTACTTGCGAACTCTCTTTGCATAACGGAACCCAAAACACCCAACGATTTACCCTCCCTTTTTTTACAATCAAACTTGAGTGAAAAAACTACGAGGAAGGCTTATTTTGTTAAAAAATAACTCAATCTCGCCAGTACCTAATTATTTAGGAATTATTATGATTGTGACACAGAAATTTCGTTAAGAAACAAAGTCTCAAAGTATTTTCGAATTGAAAGTTACCGACATTTCAAATTTGTTTAATTTTAATTAACAAACAAATTGCATATTAATTGAAGAGTGCTATTCTTTCACTCATTTTACACTTTCCTAAACAAAAATATTGAAGTTTCATTATAAACTATTAATGAATGATTTCTCGTTTTTCAACTGAAGCTTAATCGTAGAAATCATTGTTAACATCCAACAAAAAATGATTTGAAATTGTTCTGAAAATTCTCCCATGTTTGCAGAATCGCGATTTCTCAAGTTTTTTAGTAAACGATAATTGTGTGAATTTTGATAAAGCCAAATCTAAAACATTTTTTTGTGATAAAAAAGGTTTCAATACATTGTGATAAAAATTGTGTTCAAATATTACCACCCAGAAGAATAAATTTCAACTAAATGATTAAGTTTTGAAAATAGTAGATTTTTAGTTTCTTCTTTTACAATGATTATAAGATTGTGTTTATATAATCTTAATCTCGTACAAATTTCATCTTTGTTTTAGTTCGTACACCCGCCACCAGATGGCGTTGAGTAAAAATTTCGCATTTTTACCTGTTTTTCTGAAGTTTACGATTCGAATTTTACCCTTGGAAGATGTTTAGGCGTTTTTGTAATCCCTTGGCATCGGTATACGACGCGTAAAATAAAATTACAAGAAGTCGTAAGGCGAAGAAATTGCAAACGTCGGAACAGCCCCGGCCTCGGTGTACATATGGTGCGTGCGGCTTATATAAACTCATAATGAAGCGTTTGATGCACCGGACAAAATGATACAGAAGATGCCTTACAGGCCGGCTGTTTTCCGCCACGCTGATTCGCACTGTGAAACAAGCGTAGTGGGTGGGACGTAACGGGACGGCGCGAAAAACCGCCGGCAATTATGTTTGCACGGTGCCTTGCGCAAAACTTTGCAAGAATTGGCTAATTAAAGCCTCTGGGGGGTTCTCCAAATATCGCATTCCAATTAAAAGTGCTAAAAAAACAAGACAAGCTGTTCTAGAGGCAAAGACTGGATTTGAGTTTTTAACTCAGTTGTGACGCAAAATTGTGGAATGCACGAGGAAGTGCATCAAAGAACCGTTATCGAAAAAATTTAATCCACGATTAGGGAGTTCTTTGATGGCACATCGAAATTCATCATCGTGAAATCAACATTGCGTAACAATGTTTTTTATTGACTATGACTGATAACATCGCATTCTGAGTCAGATCGCACTTGATAAAAGTTCATGCATCTTAGAAATCGATAAGCAGGTCTGATTCACCAAATCGGGTGTCTCGATTACGTAAAACACTTTCGTAGAAACGTAACGCGTTTCGCAGGAAGTGTTTTTTTGAAATAGTTTCAAAATATAGTATTTTGCATCAGATTATAAACTTTGTCTTAAAGCGCTTGTCCAACTCAGTTTAGTAATGGTTCTCGTGAATAGATATCAAAGGATTATGATAGTTAATAGTAATCTGTTTCTGATTATTTTCGTTGCATCAAGTTGATTCCACCACTTCCAGGTTCACGTGAGGTTTAATTATACGTATTTGCATATAAATACAAATGCAATTTATCTTGGAGTATCAGTCGATCTGCAAGCAAGCTTATACCAAATAATTCATTAGTTTAATTTATTGTTTTTCATTGCTGTGTGTTTTATGTGATGATGAATATTTTCGGATTGGTCGCTTTCTTGAATTTCATTTGTTTCACTCAAGGTATAATTTATTGCAACTGATTTATCAATTTTGTTCCCTAAGAGAAACATTAATATCGAATTCTTGATGAATGTTTAATCCAATTGATTATATATTTTTAGCCAAATTCGTCATTTCGAATCATACGGTTGAAATTTCTGATGCCATTCGGGATAACCAAAATGATAAAAAAAGTAAGAATTTTGGTTTTTAAAATAATGTGAATCAATCAATTAAAAAAATTGCTACTTCAGGTTCCCTAATTGTGGGTGGACAACATGCTTCAATTGATGATTATCCTTACCAAGTTTCATTAAGAAGAGTAGAAACCAACAAACACTTTTGCGGTGGATCCATTATAAACAAACGCTGCATCCTAACAGCTGCGCACTGTCTGGAAAGGTACAACTGCAAATGTCACTATTTTTTCACATCGTTCATTTTTAATCAACAAATGTTTGCAATTCATTTTCATTTCATTTACCTTGTAACATTTGATTTGTAAAACAATCGTTCTTGCAGCAAAAAGCCAGGCGATTTCAACGTGCACGTTGGTACCACTTTCCTCAACGAGACCGGTCAGGTTCGAAAGGTCAAGAGTCTCTATTACCATCAGGACTTTGATATGTTCTACCTCGTGAATGATGTCGGCGTCGTCATCCTAGACGAAGACCTAGAATTTGGGAAATCAGTTCAGAGTGTGCGCTTATCGAAGGAAAACATAACTGCTGGGAAGCCTGCTGTTCTTTCTGGCTGGGGTAGAACAGAAGTAAGAAACTATAAAAATAACGATACATATTATTCAAATGAATTGTGATGTAAAAAACAGAAATAACAATGTTGTTTTATGAAAACTGAATCCTCCGATCAAAATGAATTGATTTGATATTTCAATTTTTTTTTCCAGATCGGTGGACTTCTGCCAAATAATTTGCAACATATTAATTTAACAGTCATAGGGAATTCGGAATGTAAATCTTATCAGTGGAGGGTTTCAGAATCTCATATCTGCACTTTGACTAAAGCTGGCGAAGGAGCGTGTAATGTGAGCAAAAATCTCTTTTCCTTGTTAAAATTAGTTTCATACATGTTTTATGAAAAGGAATCAATTATCATTTTTAAAATTTTTCAGGGCGACTCAGGTGGTCCTTTGATAACATTGTCGAAAGAGCAAATAGGGTTAGTGTCGTTTGGTACACTGTGCGCCAAAGGCAAACCAGATATTTATACAAGAATTTCCACCTTCTACGACTGGATCGACAAACACTGTTCAGCAATAGCTAATTAGTTTTCAAATTGTGTAACGTGATTCGTGCAACTCTGTGCACGCTATTCGTAACATTTATTTTAAATACAATTAACATTATATCGTCACCAATACATCAACAATAATAATAATAATAATAAAACACAAAACCATTTTCAAATTAGTGAAGTTAATAAATAAATAAATAGCAGCATTTGAAAAAATGGAATCATGAGAAAAATTGTCGACTGAGTTTCACCTAATTTTATTGAAAAGACTATAATTCGGTTTCCATAATCGTACCAATTGCGAACAATCGCCCATATAAAACCGGCTGAATTGGCAGACAAAACGTTTTCACTCTGTAAAATATAATATGCTTTCCTAATTAAATTAGAGCCCAGAATGTTAGTTAATGCGATAGAAAAGCGGAATTCAGACCGGGTTCCGGGATTAATCTCGGTTGCGGCCGTAAGCTATCGCCAAATAATTGAAACCTTTTAAAAACCACGTCGCTTCTCCTTGCCAATTGCTACCGAGTCGCCGTAATCGGGGCATATGAAAGGTCTGCAAAACCGCGCAGCCACGCGTGGTACTTTCTATTCGGAACGCTGCAGCGATTCAATTTCACTTGTTCCACGCTCTGGCCCCACCTTGTACGCCTCCGCCCGAAAGAGACTCTTACCGCGATTTACATTTCAAGTTTTATTTTATGTTTGATTCATATTACAGGTGATTGTTGCTTTGTCCACCGTTATTTGTCTAATGAAATGTACAATCTTTCCAAAATCAATGTTCAGCAGTTGTGATTAAACGAAATTTCCAAAAAATTTGCATTTTAGAAATTTTTACATTTCTACAAGTTTTTACAAAATTTATTTCTAGTTATTTAGATGAATAATTATTTATGAATCAATCGGAATTTATAAGCTATAATTTTTAATAAAGTGACAAAATAAATATGAAATGACGTTTTCATTTGAAGACTTATTCTTATCATTTATCATTTATAAAATAAAAAGTAGAATTTTTCAGATGAAGAATAACATACTTCCTGGTGTATGGTGTGGGACGATTCACGCGCTCGACACCGGCTGGTTATAATTAAAAAGCGCCACACCTTCAAAAGGGCCTTAATAGGGAGTTTCCAAGTTAATTGCAATGCTTTCAAACTCGCTCCAGGATCCTGTAAGAAAAGACATATGGAAAGTGAAAAAGTTAGTATAAAAGAAAAAAATGTCAGGAAAAGTTTTTTTTTCTACCTCGTCAACTTTTTTATGATAAATAATAAGCATGCTAATATGTTTCTAAATTCTGACTGTGCTAAAATGAGATTTTAATAAAAGAAAGAGAAAAAAAAAACGTGTGGATTTACAAGTGATTTTACGTCGTTGCAATTGAAATGAATGTAATTATGATTTTATAATGCAGAATTGACAACTCCAAATGACTGTTTTTACTTTTGAATGAATCTGCACGTCGTGTGAAATTCGTACTGTTACTTTTCTTATTTTTATTTCCGGAATAAATCAAACGAGTTTAGAAAATTTTTCATAATACGTAGTTCAGAGGCAAAACACTTTTTATGAGGATTGTAATAGAAAACACTATTGTTTTGAAATAATGAGAGGGCAATTGAACAGTTATAGAAATCAAATCAGATTTTATTATTCATGCTTCACACAAAAGCCATGAGAGAGATATTGTTCCAGTGCTATATTTTTCTTACACTGATGTTTCTTTTTCTGAATTCGCAATTATACTCTGATTATAGTTGATTTCTTAATTCAATTTTATACAATTTCTAATAATAGAGTAGCGATGTCAATTTATTTTATCCTTCTTTTAATATGTTTAAATAAATAATTAACCTTTATAATGTAAAAAAAAGAAAAGATGGAAACAATTTGTATGCCAGATTTAATTACCTTTTTCAAATTTTAATCACAAAAGAATGAATCGCGTTAGACACAGAAGACGAACTTAATTTTATTAAGTTTGTATATTCGTATAGAATTTGCATTAGTTAAATATGAAAAGTTTCAGTTATCTAGTGCCATCTGTGCTGAGAGAACTAATCTGCTTTGAACAAGTTTTTACTGCTGTTGATAAAAGAAACTCAGTGCACTCAGACTCGTCTGAGAGAACTTTTCTATCTTTACCAACCAAGATAAATATAAAAAGTCTACAAACCTTCTGTAGGTAAGAAAATACAAATTCAATAAAAATATAAAATTTAAAACCAAATTTTCGCAGCCTGCTTAGAAAAATTGTTTTCAATTTTGAATAAAACACTAAATTTTGTAATTGTAAAATGTAATACAAATTAACTCGTAATTTCATTTGAATAAAATTAGTTATTATATAAATATTAACTTTTCATTCTAATTACAAAAAAATGTTTTAAATCCATCATTTGAATCGATAGAAAATAAATACAAAGAGGAAATATAAAAAAAGAATTTCAATGAGGAAAAAAATGATAAGAAGGATCAAGATCAAACGTTTCGATTCCTTCAGGTGTGATAAGTGATGCAACATGTGGGTCGAATATTTTAGCGATAATTAGTGTGCGCTAACAATTTGACGCCTTGCCAGTTCGAAACAATCAGTTTCTTTTGATAATTGCATTAAGGCCCTAGCAATGAGTTCAGAGCAATTAACGTTTATTGCTACACGCGCCTCCTTCGCATAGCTCGAGCGTAAAAGGCTCAAGACATCAATCATATAACTCTTACATAGCTGAGGAAAACAATCTTCAAAAGTGAAATTATTGCTCTCATTAAATTAAACACAAATGAAAAGAAAATTCATCTGCTTGTAATTGATTCTCTTTACTTTTCTTTTCAAATTTTTATTTACTTAAATATAAATATATTTTAAAAGTGATTTGAAAAATATTACTTGTGCAACTGAACATTTTTAAGAACAAATTAAAAAATTATAAGAACAGAATGAAGCACTGGAAATTAAAAGTATGGGAAGAAAAATACCCTAAATCCTTCGCATGAATCATAAACCGTTTCAATATTTGGATCCGGCATGAATTTATAGGTAAGCGAAGGGACACCTTTGTCCTAGCCGATATATCTACACGGCTTGCAATCTTATCTATGTTTGTCTGCGTTCTATCCTTTATTTGTTCTTACCCAAATACTGTTTCCATGTACTCTTATGAAAAAGTCGAGCCGCTGAACAAAAAAAACGAAAAAAAACATAAATAAAAATGACAGAAAAATGCAAGCCGTTTTGTAGAGCGATAAATCCTGGCTTATCGTTTGTTTGATCTCGCTTATATCAGTGCATTTAACGAGTTCGGATAAGCACCAAGACTTGAAACAAAGATGTCTCGGTGACTTTCCGACACAGGACTAATGAATCGGATGTGCTTAGCGTCAATCCATCCATTACCTCGTTGACCGTTTATTTATTACAGTTTTAATCAAAAACGACCGACAGTATAACATGAGACTAAATTAAATTGAATTGACAGTTAAGAAAATTCACACATTTTCAAAGAAAAATTTCAAGAAAGAAGAAATGTCGATTTCCTTCGTCAAGGAAAAATCCTCATGATGTGATTTAATTTCTGCTATCTGTTAAACGAAATGTTTTTGATATTTTCTACGATCTATTATCGTTCTATAACTGAAAAAAGGTAGATAAATTTGAGATACAAAAAGAGCTATCAATCCCTATGAAGCGTTTCAATCGAACATCAAATAGGGGATATCTTATCTAGACCTTATCGAGACGGCCATCTGTCAGGAACCAATACAGAGAACAATTAGCGATTGGCCAGGTGAGGAAAATCCGAGGATCGTCTGTCCGTCAGGCTTTGCTTGCCGGTGTCCCACCGTTCTGCCCCTTCTGCCGTGTGCCGCCTCAGCCCCGGTCAATGGAGGGGAACTTAGAGTCGGGCTGCACGTTGCACGCGACGTACAGAATTTCGTAGTCGCGAGCGCGATTTGATTCGCGCTGCGAACGGACTCGGTGCTGCGAAAATTCGGCTTGAATTAGGAACTTTTAATTTTCTTTTATTTTTTTGTTAGAATTAATTATTACAAAAAAGTTTAAATTACCAGTGAAGAGAGGGGCTTCCTGTTGTTTCAAACGAATCCGTCCTGGGATGCTGTGCGGGATGAGAGCTCGAAAGATGACGTGACCAAAGACTTGCAGTTGTGCACTGGTTGGAATTTGTTTCGTTCGCCAGATCATTTTTTCCCCCAATCTTTTGAAAAATTGATGGAAGAGTGTGTTCAAGTGGTACACTGTGCGCGAGTTTGCGAGGGATTAGTTGGTTATCGATGATCTTCAAATATTTTGATGGTAAGTGGCTCTTATCTGCGAAAAATAAACCATCATTAAAATTTCAGTACATTTTAATTTTTAAAAGAATATTAAACAAATTTTAATTTGGAGAAAATGAATGAGACTTTATTGATAGTTTTTGAGAAAAATTGTCAGCTTGACGAACATAATAGCGGCGATCGATTTTTTGCACAGTAGAAATAGATTCAACAAATAGAACTCATAAAAACGAGAACAAGTTAAATAAGAGGCAAAAAAAAATTTACGACCGAAATTTCTCTATTGACAAGTCTCAGATGTAACGAATTTTCTAAGAATGATTGAAAATAATTTACCCGAGTCATAAGTTTACCTGTAAAGCAGAAATATTAAAATTAATTATACTTGGACAAAAAATATTGTTTGTATGTTTATAATTGCATTAATGAACAATAAATAAAAAGGGAAATTCAAGCCGCTAAATCAGTCGATTTTTCTTTCATTCATGTAGCTCGAGATAAATGGATTAAGTCTTTGTCGTTCAAGTTCAAGTAGAATGCTTTTAATGCTGAATCCAGAATCAAACTGCGACTGCTCATTAAAATTCATGAATTTTCAAATTGTACTAAACATAAAAACAAGTTGAATTAAATACATTTATTCGCAAATCAGAGCAAACTGGGTTAATTGAAATACAAATTAAAATATCCAAACGCACCTTGAGGCATATTTATGGGGCATTTTCAATGAAACACCAAGAAGAAAAGAAACACATTATTACTAAATTAAAAAAAATATTATTATAAAAAACTGTACGGGTTCAAAGTCCGAATTTGAGTTGGCAAAAGGTTCAAACAATTGTTTTATTGTTGCGACCAATTTTCAAATTTACACAAGGCCAGGTATTTAGTAAGAACGATTGAAAATAATTTGGCCATTATAATTTAGCAGTATAATTGAACGATCAAGTACCGGCTAAAAAATTGTCTTGACCAATTAAAGAATTTGATTTTAAACAATAATTCATTTATTTGATAATGAAATGAATCTCAGACTGAAAAAACATTTGACGAATTAAAAAAATTGTCCAAAATTGATTAGTCAAAAATGTTCCTTCGTTCTAGTTCCAACCGGATTAAAGTGTTTGCCTTACATAAATAACATTTGCTGAACAGCTAATCAGGTGTTAAATAGTTATAACAAGTCGACAACGTGATTACCCGCACAACGCTTGCTTTTTATCGCAAATAAAATTTTTTGATATAATTGTCATTTAAAAATGAAAAAAATTCTGGTTGAATTTAATTGGTGATTTTTAATTTTTGTTGGTCTGGTTTTAATGGTGTGATTTCCATACATTTAATTTAAAAGATTGGAAAACAAAATGAAATTGAAAACCCTCATTGATGTGCCAAAAGCTTCTAATTGTCAGTTTCATCGCTCTGCGAATACCAATTCTTTTCACGTGAACCACGTTCGCGTAAAAACGCTTAATTTCCGGTTTGGTATGTACTTTCTTTAACGAACTCCGTGCTTACAAAGATGACGCCGAATAAGCAGTCAAACTTACCAGATACGAGTTCAGAATAAATAACTTGAGATATTACAAAAGCATTATCTAACAATTCTCGAAAAAGAAAAAACTGAAACAACGAATTAATCTAAATATTTCACAATGGATGTTTGGAATTAAATTAATTATATTTTTTATTGGATCATAAAATAAACTTGACTTAATGTCGGTGTTCTGAAAAAAGACGACCTGTACGATGCAAAAGGCTCCGACCTACCCATTCGGCTGCTCGATATATCGATCCTGCACTGCTGAAAGGAGGTCCTCAGTAGGCCACCAGTTACAGATAGAATCTTGCCTCGTTAAATGAAATAATGCTCTTTTGCTTTCTCAGCTAATGATAACCTGTTAACAATTCGAATGACATCAATATTGAACTATAAATTTGACATAAACTTCAAAGTAAACTACAACATTGAATAATGGGTCATGTGAATGTTTAACTTATGAAATGAAGTTGGATTATTTTACCAATATTTTTTTATCAACGCGTATCTTGGGTCGAAGATACAGTATCAAGCATGCGAGAAAATAAAATGCTTCCTATCAGATCTTATCATTGTAACAGGAAAAATTGTTGTAGAATATTATTTGTAACAAATGGATTGATTTTACAATACTTTTTTGTTCAAACTAATTATATGAGAATAGAAAAATCGACAACCCAACGTCTCAATGGAAGTCAATAAACTGAGATGGGTAACGGAGAGTTGTTTTAATAAATTGATGTCCACTTGCTGGAGAGAAATACAGCACGGTACGCACCGAGTGCGACTATCGTTTGTACAGTCAGCAGTCAGTGAAGACAATTGAATGACAGTCGCTCTGTGTAATATATGTCTGTGACCGCGTCGTCCCTCGAATCCTCTCGGTCTCTCGCTATACATCCTGACGTCACATCCTGCCTTGGGCAACGCGGTGTCGCGAACTTAAGGTGTCTTAATAGACCATTTCGAAGTTGATCTGGAAAATTTAATTTTTTCAGTTAATCAATTCAAACGCAAGGAGGAAAGATTGTTCAATCAAAATAAAATTATAATCTTGATCTGAGCTGGTGTCTAAAAACCGAAATATTTCTAATCTCCTAGAATAAACATCGGGAAAAAATTAAGTTCGGATACAAATATTCATTTCCGTTTTCTTTTCAAATTTATTTTTCTTCTCTGGTTTTCGTCTCGAGGGGACATTGACCAATCTCTCTTAGGTAAACATTCTAATTTCATCTTCTATTATTTTTATCAGTACGAATAATAGAGCGGCTAAATTGAAATATTTTTATTACAATTGATTTTTGTACAATTGAATAATTAATTATCAAAAAAAATTGACATAATTTTTTACATGACTAGTAAACAGTTACGTAGAAAAAGTCGTGTTTTGCAAATCGGATTGAATAATCAAGTTTTATTGATGTATAATTAACTAGCATTTGGCGAGCAATCTTATTTTTTCCTCTGGCAATTATCACGCGCGAGGTAGAACTATAGTTTATCGTGAGAACTATTTAAAAAAAAAATTTGAATTAGAAACAAAAAGTATGTGATACGGTGTCATTGGCCGGGTAAAAAAACGTTTTCAGACGTCTCAGAATATGTTTATAGATAATCGTGACCCATTAATGCACTTTTGTGTTATACCGTGTCGCGAACTTATGCCGCATCTGTGCTTTGCATTAACGCTTGCATTATGCATGAATGCCAGTTTTCCATCTACTACTGGTCAATAACATGAACAATCTAACATATTTTTATTCACCATTTGTTTCGAGCACAAAAAATAGACGTACTAATTTTAACAATGGTTTTAAAATTTTTCTATTTTCACAAACAGATTATTATCAATTTAAATTTATTAAACATCGAACTTTTGAAGCTTAAAAGTTTTGAAATTTGTCGAGTTATAAAGGAAAGAGTTGACCTAAACTGAACATTGAAATGCAAATCATTTTACGACTGAAACTACAATGACACATTCGCACGACGATTCATATGCGTAGATACAATTTGTAATCCGAAAGAAGCAGCGAATGCAAAGCACGACCGTGCTTTCGGAAGTTGTAAATCCAAAGCAATCGCAAAATTGCATCTCGTTCACGGAGAGTCAATAATCTGACCGGAACTTCTTGAGCGTTTTATGAAATTGCGTGGGCGATAAATCGCGCGGGGCTTAGTGATGAAAAAAAGCTCTGCGAAGAGGAAGCGACTAGGCTGGTCTGAAGACGAGCAGAGGTGAGGTGAAAAGGGAACCCGTTGACCCTCAATGCGAATATTGTCGTAATTCTAGACTAATGCACCGTCGCTACAAACTGAAGAATGACACAAAGAAACTCTTCCTGAGATCACAATTCATCTACTTTACAACGATACATCATTTTTTAAATTCTTTTTGTTTTTATTAAAAATATAGATTTATCGTTTTCTTTAGTTTCGGTTTGAAATAAATTAACTCAGAGCAAAAATTATGATGACATCTCAAATTAAAACTTGCACAATATTTTAAAAGCAAATCAGTTTAACTCAAATAAATTGAATTTTTAAACTATAAGTGTAAACAATGTTAAATTTGGAAAAATTCAAATTCAAAAAAATTTCAGCGAATGAAGTACAATGGCGAAACGATACAACTGGGTCCTCGGGCTCCTTTTGATAAGCTCACTCGTGACGACAGTCGCGTGTACAACAGAAATCCCTGGCGGAGATTCTTACAACGAAACAGAATTATCCACAACAACGACAACGATAAGATCTACGCCAGAAAGATGTTTGTTACCCACCGAAGCTGGACCTTGCAAGCACTGGATCCACAAGTGGACGTTCAACAAAACCTCCGGCGAGTGCACCACGTTCATTTACGGTGGATGTCCCGGCAATGAGAACAGATTCAACAGCAAATTTGAGTGCCTTTATTACTGCGTTGGCGGCCCGGATCGTTAGTTTTCTTTTATTTAAAAATTCAAACATCTAAAAGTTCACGAAGAGTCTGAAATAAAAAATAATACAAATTGAATCTATCAATTTGACGAAAATTTGAGATACAAAATTTTTTTTATAGATACCCTACCATCGTATATGGTAACAAAAGGAAGTGTCTTTGTAACAACCAGCACGACAACAACAACCACTCCAGCATCGACCACCGCGAGCACTCCTTATCCAACCTTCACACCTCCTGTCCCTACAAGGCCACCGGTACCAAAACATGAAAGAGGGAAGGTTCGTGAAAAAGCTTGTTGCATGTTCTCGACACGAAAGGCCAAATTTAATTTTACAATCAATTCGTTTCACATTTTTAGGAACTTACGTTTATGGAATCCGGGTATGAGAAAACGTTCATGTTCGCTCAAAGCAATACTTTCATTCAGCTTGATGGCAACGGAATAAAAACTTTCCAATTAAGGTAACAATTCACATCACCTTCATTAATATTAATATCAGATAATGAAATAAAAGTTTGATTGTTAGATGAATTTTTATAAACACTTTTTTTACAGATTATGCCGAGAAATTTCATTTAAATTTCGTACGAAACTACCTCACGGATTATTGGTCTATCACAGTGTTAAGGATAGGCCGGAAACTTTGGATCCTTATGCCTTGTATGTGATAGTTGAAAAGGGACAGCTGAAAGTGGTCCATGTATTTGGGAAACGGTCAACCAGTTTGACAGTAGGAGAAGGACTCAACAGAGACGAGTGGCACAGTGTTCTGGTCAGAATAGATGTCCATCAATCAAAACTTATCGCAAGAGTTGACGATAAGCAAGAAGAAACGACGCTGGAAGTTTTGAAGACTATCAATAATTATGGCGTTTCCGAGGAGCTGGCCTCGGTTGTCCTGATAGGAGGTGACATTAGTTCCCAAAATTTAAATACAATTTTTTATCCTTCAGTCTTGCATTATTTATATCTTCCAACAGGTTTGAGTTCGGAAGAACGTTTACACGGTGTGAAGTACATTATTGAGTCATTCGTTGGCTGCATCAGGGACATGGTTTTAAGTTCAGGAAAGTCGGCAAGTGACCTTCTCCCAATTAAGCCTCTCATTGCAACGAAACATGAGAATGTCAAGGAGGGGTGCATAGATAAGTGCAAGACTAGGGAGAACTTGTGTTTCGTTGGTAGCCAATGCGTTAATCACTACAACAGTCTGACGTGCGACTGTTTTGGAACCAAATACGAGGGGGAGCGATGCGACGTTTACAGTAAGTGGGATATTGTCCTGCAATCAAAAACGAGATATTTTAGTGTAAATCTGATCGTTTTTTAATTTCAGCGGCAACAATTTTGACTCTTAGAGGCTCGTCTTACGTGTCGTTCAGAGTTTACGATTGGAAAGATAGAGTACACTCGTCCGTGAATAGGATCAGTCTTCTATTCAGAGTAGGTTGACACGAATTAACGTCATACGAAGTGTTGCTTCGACTAACGCTCTTACTTTTCAGACTAAGTGGGATGACTCGGTACTTTTCTATGCGTCCGGTGAGATTGATGGTACTTCCCACTACATTGCTGCCTCTATCATAAACAATTCGGTCCATGTGCAACTCGACTTTGGCCATAATTCGAAAATCAGCACCGTTCTTGGAGAGCATGTTACTAGCAACCAGTGGAACAACCTCACCATTTTTCACAGTAGTTCTTCTGTCTACGTTAGCTTGGACAGCGAAGTTAAATTATTGGACGTACCTGGAGACAATTATAACATGATTATTGATCCTGAAATTTATATTGGTGGTGGACCCGAGTTACATAAGAAGGAAGGGCTACTTTCACACAATAATTTTGCAGGTAAAACAATAAAATCAATAAAATTAAGTTGTGAAGAAAAATTGAGAAAAAATTAACTAAGAATAATTAACTTACAATTACAGGGTCTTTAAAGTACGTGTTCTTTAAAGACAAGTCCATAATCTACGAGCTAAAAAAATCGAATCCAATGGTCCACTATATTGGTGTCTTAGAACCGGAATATTATGACGTGGATGTGGAAGTGATTCCGATCACGTATCCTTTCGCGGGAAGTCACATCTGGTGGCCATTGGAAAGCACCGACACTCTAAAACTGAACTTTGATTTTAAAAGCTCAACACCTGTTGCTGTTGTAGCATCAGGTGACATCACGAGTGACGACGGTTTGGGATATTGGGAGGTAAGGACTGCATTTGCAATTATAATAACAAAAATTCTGAATTGTCAGACTAATGATATTGAACTCAACAGCTTCGATTGGTGAACGACGAGATTCGCTTTCATCTGATACCAGTCCTGACTGAAAATATAACAGTTTCAACTGCTGTGAAATTTCCACCTTACAATACTTCTTGGCACGCAGTGGAGTTGAATTACACGAAAGGCGAGCTCAGTATCTTGGTAGATTACAGAAACAAACAGACCAAACTCTTTTCAATGCGATTCGAGCTGGGAGATAAAGTTATCATTGGAAGTGGTAAAAGCAATGCAGGTAAGTTTGGGATGAACTTTTTTGTTCATTTAGAATGCAAGTCGATAATAAAAATATTATTATTCTGTAGGTCTGGTCGGTTGTATGAGGCAGATTAAGATCAACGACCTTAGGATAGAACCCAGATACGTAATAAATACTGAGAGAGTGGTTGGGGAAGTTGCTTTGGACAACTGCCAATTCGTCGATCCTTGTAAAAGACCAAACACCTGTGAACATGGTGGAAAGTGTTCAGTTAAAGAAGACAGGATTACCTGTGATTGCACCGACACAGGATACATCGGCAAAAACTGCCACTTCGGTAATAAAAATCAAAAATGAAATAATGAAAATGGTTTCAATATTCAAAAAATATTCCATACGTTAAGAAAATGTTTCCTTTTTCAGCTCAATACAGAAAAACTTGTGAGGAATTAGCTCTGTTGGGTTTCACCCAGGATGACGTATACAGAATCGACATCGATGGGAACGGCAGATTCCCACCAGCTTTAGTGAAGTGCGAGTTCCAATCGATAGAAGATTCCACGAAAACGATAGTGGAACACAACCTTCCCTCGCAAGTTGACGTGCGATCAATTGCAGAGCTTGACTTCTCTTTCAACATCAAGTACCGTCAGTTCACACCAGAGATGCTACAGGAATTGATCTCGCATTCACTCTACTGCAGTCAGTACGTCAAATATGACTGCTACAAAGCTCCACTCGAGTTGCACAGCGCCACGTGGTTCTACGGTTCGAAAGGGACCACAATTGATTTCATAGGCAACGTTAACAGAGGATCTTGTCCTTGTGGAAGTACGTAGATATTTTCTGTTTCTAGATCCGAAGATTGTTGAAGACCCTAAGCTGAAATTTAATTCCAGTGAACAGAACGTGCACCATGTCTAACTTGAGTTGCAACTGCGACCAGAAATCTGCTGGCAAGTGGCTCTCTGACGAAGGTTACTACGAAAGTCCAGAATCACTTGGGATCACTAAGATGGTCTTCTTGCAACAAAAGGATCTCGAGGAAGATGCTCAGGGTAGAATTACTTTGGGACCCCTCGAGTGTGTTGAAACTAGTGAGATTCTATTTTCCCTGTAGACATTTGTAGAGCCAAATTAGATAAGAAGTAAATTTTATAATGAAATTTGATTTGATCATTTCAGATACTCAAAAATATGTGGTTACCTTCACAACATCCCAGTCTTACATTGAAGTCCCAGGATGGCGCAAGGGAGACATAGCCTTTAGTTTCCGAACAACTGGTGAAAAGGCTATTCTTCTCTACCAACCTCCCATCAGGAACAACTATCCTTCCTTCATGGTCGCTCTAACTTCTGATTACCGTCTGACCTTCAACTTCACCCTCAACACCGGAACCATCAGGGAGCTGGAAGTAAAAAGTAGGAGGAAATTAAACAATGGCGAGTGGCAGAAAATCTGGATTGATTACAACGATTATCACGTCCGGTTCATGATCAACACTGATTTCCAAATGGTCGACCTTCTGCCGGAAGAAGAATTTGGTCCGTTTGAAGGTTCCATGTTTATTGGAGGGGCAACAGCGTGAGTAATCTTGCAATCATCATAACGAGCGGGGTTGAAGCAATAGCTAACGAGCGAAACTTTTGTAGGGAACATCTGAAAACTTCCTCGGTTCGTCAGGGCCTCATCGGATGTTTCCGAGGATTGGTGGTCAATGGAGAGATCTTGGACATTCACAGTTACATGTCGGTTCATCTTTCTGAGATCATCAAGGATTGCAAACCGTCCTGCCAGCCAAACAAGTGTCAGAACAATGCAAAGTGCGTGGAGCTGTGGAGTAACTTCGAGTGTGTCTGCGAAAATAGGTGGGCTCACCTTGGAACATATTGCGAAACCAGTAAGTCAAATTTTTTTATATAAATCAACAAATTTGTTTCAAATTTATCTGGTTCACTTTTCTTTTCCTTATTATTTTTAGATATAAACAACAAAGCACTTACATTCACATCATCAAGTGCTTTCCTAAAGAAGAATTATATCGGCTCAGGAGACGACGAAGAAAAGACCCTCTTAAAGAGCATGTTGACCGAGAATATCCTCATCAATCTCAGAACCTATGACACAAATTCTCTAATTCTGTACGCCAATGACAATCTGAACAATTTTGTTCACCTATACATCTCCAACGGGACAAAAATTGTCTACCTTTTCAACGTGGGCAACGAGATCAAAAACATCACTGTGGAACATCCGGATGCAAATAAGGGCATCTCCGTCCAGATAGCCATCATACGCAGCGAAAGGTCTACGACCCTCCACGTAAACGACCACAACGTTACTGTCGATGCGATCCCACTGCCGCTTGAAATTTATTCCCAAAATCCTTGGATCAATCCTCAGAAAGAAGTTTTGGCACCCCAAAGACCGCCAGCGCCACCAACAGATTATTTCCAGGTCAACCTGGGAGGATTTGATAATCTCTTAAGGGTCGGATCTGAGAGTAATCTGATGCAGGGTTATATCGGTTGTCTCCGCGGGTTGATGATCGGGGAGTACCTCGTGGATCTGCCCAGTCTTGCTAACGAGGCGAATCATGACGGTAGCAAAGGGATTCTTCCCAACTGTCAGATGAAGTGTGATACAGTGCCTTGTAAAAATAATGGCGTCTGCACTGAAGATTTCAGCAAGCAGGAAAGTTCTTGTAACTGTGAGCTCACTTCGTACTTTGGAGAATACTGTGCTGATGGTAATTAGATAATGATTATTATTTAAAATTTAGAGTTTGATTTAAAAAATGGATTTACAACAAATTTGGTTTACAATTTTAGAAAAAGGTGCTGACTTCAGTGGCGAGAGTGTCCTTCAAAGAGAGTTTGAGCTGGATGGTGACATGCGCCAGGTGAAAGTTCAACTAGCCTTTTCGACGAACGATCTAAGACAGCGGGCAACTACAGCTTTGCTGCTTCTGCAAACGGAAAAGAAGTAATGTTTACTTTTGACATGAAAAGTGTTATTTCTCCGCTGAATTAAACTGAATTGAAAAAAATGAACTTGTTTATTTTAGGCGAAGTTACTATTTATTAGTTGCTCTCACTTCGGAAGGGCAATTAATCTTCGAAGAAGACAGAGAAGGCTCAGCCTACGGGGTTCGTCTCAACGACAGAAATTTTCTTAACGGTGCGCGACACAGCATCTACTATGTTCGATACAACAATACTGCTACATTGCTGGTAAATTTTCTTCTTTCAAACATATTTCAATCTTTTTCATCATCGAGATTGACACCAGTTTTAAATTTCAGGTCGATAGAGAACCTGTCCAACTTCTACCAATTCCAATGTTGAGCCTGGGAGATGAGGATGACAACGACGAGAGCGGCGAAGATGAAGAGGGGCCGGAAACTAATGAGATTCAGCTGGGTGGGCTCAATACTACAGATTTCAGATTCAGCGCGTATAAAGGATTTACTGGATGTTTGAGCAGTAAGCATGTTTAGATCAAACCCAAACTAAATTGTTCATTTCTTCTTATTCAAATATTTTGTTACCTTTCTTTCAGATGTGGTCGTTTCGATCAACGGTTGTGCAGGAATGAAACCTTTGGAGGAATATATGTTATTTACCAAGAAAGGAAGTGAGACCGTGAGAGCAACTATGCCTGCTGGAGTTAGAAGTGCTCAATGCGCTGCATTCCATGCTCAACCTAAAGGTTTGGAGCCTCCTAGAAACGACAGTGTGGTTAGTATCGTAATAAATTCTAATAAATTTTACACAACAATGATAATCAATTTTGTAATTCTATATGGACGCATATTGACCATACATTTTGAAAAGGGGCGAGACAGAGCGTGGGTGGAAGATCCTCCGGAGCGGATCCACTACAAGTCCGAATATTTGGACGCAACCCAAGAAGAGCAGGGGGCTGGGACATATCTCTTCATCGCTCTTTGCGTGTTGTTCGCGGTGGCAGTACTTGGCTGCATCTACGAGGTGTTACGCAGTGCAAAGAATGACAAAAAACGTAAGCGATCTCGTTCCGGCTCGACTACAGGGTCGCAAAAATGGCAGCCGGGTTTTAACGATTCGGTCGTCGGAAGCGCCGGTGCCAAAACCGTTGGCTTTAAGAACGTCGATGACGATAAAAGGCCAAATGGTACTCATGCAAAAAATATTTCCAAAGAATACAAGCTGGTTCCAAACGCGGAACCCAAAATTGACTTGGTCAGTGATAAAAGGATTAGCGTAAAAGGTGCGTAGGACTGTGCATGCAAGCGAAGAGCACAGCTTTGTCTTCGTCGAGAACGTAAGAGAATCTTTTGTTACAGTAGACGAAGAAGCCGAGAAGAAGGAGCTCCTGGGGGTAAATACAGGCCTCGTGTCAAAACCTCCGAAACCGAATCCATTTGTAAAGAATTTTTACTTTTTTTTCTTTGGGAATGTGTAACTGATCCTTGAGGGACAACACTCGTTGAGTTTGGCCGATCGGCGACGAGGATAATTGATTTTCAATAACCCGCATGCTAAAACCTGAAACACACAAAACATTGATTGGATCTCGCCATTAAGTTATTGACATTTATTTTGAACACACACCTTTTTCACCTATTGAAAATCAATGAACGAGTCTGAACTATGAACCAATGAATTGTTTCCCTTAAGGAAGCTTGCACGGCTTGCAGAGTATCAGTCACAATCATTCTTCAAGTTTTTCGGTGTTGAGCATGCTCTCTTGTCCAATCTCTTTCTGTTGCATATCTACTGCCCTGCGATTTTACAATTTTCTTATCTGATGAGATTTGGTATAGATTGCTAAAATATCGCTTCTATTTAACAGTCCATGGAAGATCTGCAAGAGGAGCCGGAACTGGAGGAGTGCGAAGAGGGTGACGAGGCGGACATCGAGGAGGAGAAGAGCACGAGTCAGGACACGACAGACACACCGTCCGGCCAGTCTCCGGTAAGATGCGCGAAACCGGCCCTGCTTCAGACAAATTTTTCCGTCACCGGCATAAACGAGATTAAGACCGAACACATCCCCATCCGTTCGGAACGCGAGTACAATGATCTGCCTTTAAGACCGGTCAGTCTGTACCTCACAGGTCCCTCGATCGAGACGAAAAAGCGACCTGAGAGCGTGCACGCCGACACGGCGCTGATAGATCCCACAATGTAATCCATCCTAGCTGAATCTGAAAGTTACGAACAATTAGTAAGATTAAAAAAAAACGATTGAGAGAACATGACCAGTTAATTAGAGTTAAGACGAAAATGTACAGAATAACTGGTGACATAGCAATGTTTTATAGCATGTACTTCCGAATTTTTGTAACGACATTTTGCATCCATATGATATCATACACCGAGCATATTTTTGTACGTGATTTTTTAAAGAACATACAAAAACATCATGTCATTTTGGATACAATTAATATTTATGTGAGCACTTATAATAATTAAATGGTGAAGATATACCAATGACAAACGTGATCTTTGACTCTGTGTACAAATAAAGTGTGTTTTATAAAATAATCCTTGTCATTCACCATTGAATTATCCATCGATCAAAGCTGGTACAGTTTAAACTTTGTTCATTTTGTTTTGTTTTTTTTTTTTTTTCATTCGGAGATGTAACAAATTCAGCTTTGCCATTCAAAATTTTTACCTAGCTTTCAATTTTTTGTTCAATCCCCTTTTTACATTGTCACTGTGGAAAATTCAAACATTTACAACTCAACATGCTTTTAGCACATAGTGATTGACACAGTTTTTCGTTTGATCATCTCAAATCAGTGTTAGTCTATTGAATCACAGAGAGGTGTGCTTTTGGTGGCAATGACGAGCACCGATCATGCATCATACTGTTTGCACCAGCAACGACCACTGTAATAGGGAGATGGACTTTTCAGATGAGAAAAGCGTCGTGCAGCAGTAACGAAGAAAGTATTGCAATAAAATCCAATGAAAACGACTGAGACTGTTTTAAAAGGTACCAAAGCACAGGTCTCAGAGATCATCACCAGAGTGCCTAGAAAAGAGAAATGGTCCTTGAAAGAAAACATGTGGTATCAGTTTTGATTTTTTAGAGTTAGCTTTGTACGTAGCATGACTAGCATGGATTAATGAACATCTGAAAATCGTACCTATCAGCCTCTCTCCCTATTTTCATTGACATCCCAATTGTCACCAACTCACGCCATTGCATGTCACGCTTCGAGCCACTGGGATGACTTAGACCAATAGGTAAGCTTCTGACTAACAAAAAGTGAATTATCGGGTACGTCTATCTAACTGTGATCTCAGGATCCATTTCTGCTTTGCAAAATAAACATTCTTTTAGTAAAATTTCTCTCTTAATCACTGCTCTTTTGTAGGGTGACTCACTCGAAGAAACGCCAGGGATTCTGAGGAAGCTGAAAGGTAATAATTAGATTATACATATTAAAATATTTGTATAGAAATAAATGCACAAAAATAGGAGGAAATAAAATAAAAATTTTTGCAGCCTCACAGAGTGCCGTGTCTATACATATGTCACCAGTCTATCTGTCGGACGACGTGAGAACTTTCGCAAATCCAATCAGCTACCTTGGTGGTCCGCGACTGTCAAGGAGCAAGTCGTCAATCGAATCTGTATTATCACTCGACTAACCATCTCTCCTCGATGACACATTCATTTTATTGTTTTAGTTGTCATGTTTCAAGTGCTAGTCAATTCCAATAAATTGATAACTCAACCTGTACAGCGATGTTGTATAGTACAAGCTATAAGTTTATCAGTGCACTTAATTTAACGTCATTTCATTGTTTGAGTGTAAGGTGTTAATTGTTAAAGATCTGATGTAAAGAGTATTTGAGCTTAGAGTCTATTTTTGTAAGCGAAAGTGAACGGTTTGAAAAAAAAAAATAATAAACTGGTTCAGTATTAAGACACAACCTGAGATTTGTGAACATAAAAATAAGACAAAATAAAGTGTAGATCAAATTGAA
>JAQQRF010000893.1:0-40177 GCA_030523145.1 Trissolcus brochymenae
TATATATATATATATATATATATATATATATATATATATATATATATATATATATGATAATTCGTATTCCCTAGTTATATATTTTTCCTGCATTATACCTATATTTACAGCCATTGTTTGAAGTATTGTATTGTTAAAAAAACGACACATGTTAACGCAATCGCAAATAACATATCCGATTTTATCACTCCTAATCATAATGCGAACTTTTAATTGAGTGTTTGTAATTAATCAGTGTTCATAATCGTAACGATCTTGAAAAAGGTTAGGGTCATTAATAATTTAAAACACTGAGGCTCAATCCTGATGTACCAGTAAAAATAATCATAATGACTCAATTGCACGAAGGAGCGCGCTGTGTTGAAAAGTTTTGCGATTGCATGTGTCGTGCGAGTGTGCATCTCGCGGTCGACTGGCCGACGCACATATTAAAATTGGCAACATTTTTGTCGGTTGATAAAACGTGTGTGTGCACGCATATCGTTGCACAGCTGCGTGCACTCGCGTTTGCATGCTTGGTCGTTTCGGCAGTCGTATGTACAAGTCGTGCGCACACCAATATCCGTCCACAGTGTATTGTATAATCAGCCATTGATAGCTGCACGTCCTCTCTTTCTCGCACGTGATCTGTTGCAGTCACTGCAACCCGTGTCCGGTGACGGCATCCAGTGTCCTCCCTCCCTCCCAGTGAGTGTCCGCAAGATTTATTTTCCCAGGCCAATATACGGGGTGCCATCAAATAAAACTTCTTGTATTTTTCAAACCTCTATGCATGTTAAATTAAAATTAATGACAAATCAAGTACGATTGTGTTTTTTTTTTTTTTTTTTCATTAAAAATTATTAATTTGAATTTCTCATTTTTATAAATGGTCAAATGACGGAGTATGATGAAAAAAATATAAATATATTTGCATTGTATGCAGCTGAAATTATTTTCTGATTCGTATAATCTATCATCTTAAATTTGCAGCAAAAATTTACATGGGTTTTTCTTTTCACAATTTCACGTTAGGAACATAAATTTTATTAACAAAAAATATTGTTCACTTTTGAAATGAAAAATAAACGTACGCAGCAACTTGTGACATTAGAAGTACAAAAATGATCAGTTCTTTCATACCTCGAACAATAAGCGCGTCCAAACAAGTGTGCACGATTGCCAGCTTATAAGAAAATAACAATAACAGTAATAAATCACAGAGGATGTGTCAAAAATTTGGAATCAAGCATTTAACGATTAATCATATGCTATCTTTGCGCAACTATACATGCATAATTAAATGTTACGAGTTAATCATAAATTGATTAACCGTTTGCAATATCAATTTTGGCCCTAAACTGTTAAAATGTGTATAATTTTTTTAGATCCCCACTTTCATTTAAAATCAGATAAGTCCATATTATAGTACTGTATTATACCATTATAAGTTTTCTTTAAATGCAATTCGATAAGTTACAATTGACAAATTGTAAAGGTTGAAATTTCAATTCGAAGATTTGTATAATCATGCAGTTGAAGAGATAAATTTTGATTAGAGAAATGATGGAGATTTATGAGCATTTTTGTGAGAAGCGAGTGAGGGGGCATAATTCAAGAGAGAGTCGAAAAACTGTTTCGCTGTACCGGCCATCTTTACAGCATAATTAGACAGTTTCATGCCAAAGAACAGTTCCTCTTGGACCAAAACGTTTTTTCCACTCTCAGTTCCTCGTACCCATTACAACTCTACACGAACAACAACTGTGGCGTCGTTTCATCAAGCATTGTACTATAAATCGCGATCGGCGTGCATGTGTGCGTATACGTGCGTACATACAAATAAACGACTTATGTCCCCGATCGTTGGTATCCTTTTGCGTGCACAAAACGAGTAAACGAGAGGAGATCCTCTTGCGCGGCGAATACCTGTAAGAAGAAAAGACATCGCGGTACGATGCGAGGTTTATACGTGTACACGACACGCACGCACGCATAAATAAATTGCTTTGTTTAGTTTTTGCTCGTTTGTTTGTTTGTCCTGACTCCGTCCGCTCATTTTGCTAAAGAAATTAAAACTCCATAAGAATGTTACACCGCGCGGCAAAAGTTAATTCCAATTTTTAATTACATGTTTTTTAATTTTTTTTTTTAAGCATCTCTGCTGCTGCCGCTGCCGCTGCCGCTGCATGTGTATATCATTTTCATTTTATTCAATCAATAAAGTTTTTTCAGATTATGTTTTCAAAAGTTTTGGCGAATTGAAGTCTTGGGTTTGGACATAAAAATGTGATTTCTGGTATACTCTGGCGAAACGTCGAGATATATGTCATGCATATTGAAAGAATTATCATGACGAGGCGAGAGTGGTTTTTCGCAAAACGGGGAATTAGTACTGACGCTATAAATCCGAATGAGATTTTAAGCTCATTCACCAGATGTCACGTAACTTACCAAGATCGAATCTCCTCCCAGCAGATCGTTTTTACGGCCGCAATGACCCCATCCACCAACGAATGATTATTATAGCGACCATCAGGAAGTGGCGCTGCTCTGCAATGAAAATAGTATACTTTTCATTATGCTTATATTCATTAAAAATCATGTGTTATAAGATCAGTATATAAAAAGTGAGCCAAACAATATACATATAAAATTGTAAAAAAAAAGTTGAATAAAATAGTTTGCAGTTATTTGTTGAAGAGAGAGATTAGGTTTTTTCAGAGTTTGAACGATTGATAATAAAAGGCAGAAAAATGAAAAAAAAAAAAAAAAAATATATATATATATATATATGTATTTGATGGTGGCATAAATTAACGAAATAAGCATGAACATAGACGGCGTATAGTGTTCGAAAAAAGCGGTAAACAACAGGTACAATGAATCTGCTAAAAGGACAAAGGTCCATGATTCAGACGCAGCCAAGGTAGAGGAACAGGCACGCCACGCGGGGAAGCGGGTGAAACAAGGGAAGAAGAAGAAGAAGAAGAAGGATAACCCGACAGATGACACGGGATTCCTGTAACGGCTGGATACTACGTCACTTTCTTTTTCCTCTTTTTTACTAGACGCCGTGTTTCTCGCTATCTACGTAAACGCTTTAATGTTTTCGTGCGACGCACAAGACGATTCCTTCTCACTTTACAGAATCCCGCAAGACCGCCAACTATTTCAGCCATCGTCGGATTCGCATTAATGGAAATAATGTCGAGGGTTTCGTTAATGACATCTGTTTCACACTAATTTGTCATTTGGACATTTTTACACCTTCTATAGATTTTCATTTATTTATTTTTCCCCCTAATTTAATGTACCTACGTCAAAATTTACAATCTGCAAAATATGATAAAAAATACAAAAATTTGTTTGTTTGTTTTTTTTCATTGTTAACACTTTATCTATAATGAAATTAACGCTGCGGACGTTCGCGTCTTGTTGTCGATAACCCTGCCGAAATTTGAAGGCATTTATGCCTATTAATAGACTTCGGCTAATCAATTTACAAGCTCCAAGATTATCATGAATAGCCAAAGTTACTGACCTCCATCATTCGATCAAGATTATGCCAAGTTAGCCTTTATTAATATTCAGTCCGACAAGGCACTGTGCAAAATGTATTATTAGTTTGTCAAACCCCACGTTTATGATATAGTGCTGATATTTGCGCGGCGCACACAATTTCATCGTTTTTATATTATTTTGCTTTCAGATTGAATCAATTTACAAGCGTGGAATTCGCGTTCCGTTTGCGCAAAACTTGTTTGTGAGATTTGAACAATAACCTTCTAGGATAGAGTCATTTGCATGAAACCGATATTTGCCCAGTGAATTCGTATAAATTAATTTATAAAGGCGTTTCTATTCCACATCTCATTTATTTATATAGTTGAATAAGACAAAAATTTGAATCTCAATGGCATTTGTTTATTTATTTTTGCGTTAATGCAAAATCATTGAAAAAAAACAAACAAATAAAGACAAAGGAAATATGAGTTTTATTATTTCGTTTACCAATCACATTTTTATCGACGAAATGACTTATTGATTCATTTCGAGAAATGTCTAGAATGGAAATATAATTGAATTGAAAAGAGATGGATATATTGGTGCACAGTGGCAGTGCAAATTGTTATGGAACGCCGAGCACTAAGTAAGAAGCTGAAGTATGAGCAAGTGGAAGAGCGAGAAAGAACGGTAGACGAAAGAGAGGGTACGAGAGAGAAAGAGGGAGAGGGAGAAGAAAGAGTGAGAGAGAGAGAGAGAGAGAGAGAGAGAGAGAGAGAGAGAAGGAGAAATGAAGCGACCGGCCGGGCTGGACCGGGCCGGGCCAACCCGACCCGGGGAACGGGTCTGCAGCGTGTTGGTCAGGTGGTTCGCAAGGACGCGGCAGGCCGTTCACCCATTCACCCGCTCTGCCGGTTAGACTCCATCGTCGTCGCGCAAACGCTTCATCTGTCTCCCGTTCACCGGCATCTCCTTCTCCTTTCATGCCCGCGCGCTATACATTAAGATCGAATGTTTCAATTTCTTGCAAACAATGATGTGCAACACTGAAATAGCACATTTAATTCATTTATTTATATTTAACACTTTCAAATTAAAAAGCTCAAATTTTAGATTCGGAATTTAAATACTTATCTCAAATGTATTGAACAGTTAACAAAGCTACCGGGTGACTAAAATAAAATTTCGATTTCAATTCTGAACAGCGAGTTAAAAACATATAGTCCTTCCTTTGCTACGTGCTACGTTCAAATTAATTAAATGTTGGTATGTAATTTACTAAACACACATTAACGCCTAAAAAATGTTTTTCTCTATAAAAGTTAAATGCGATTGATGTTATATCTGATGTTATATAGATATATACATATATTTGTGCAAAGAAGGCGATCAGAAGGACTTGGATGAACGCATTAAAAGGAAATTATATAAAGTTGATTGGTTGGAACAGAATTTTACTTTGCGAAGATTTACAAAATAAATCAATTTAAAACCTTTGGCTTATTTTGTTATTGCATCTCAATCATATCAACAGAGGTTTTCTTACCAAGGATACAAGCATACAAGCAAATGTTTAGATTGAATGTACCACGCAGAAATTAATGAAAAATAAAAACCAAACGAAATCTTGGTTAGTCTCTAAATTTGTTCGATTTGAACTAAATTTGACGATTTAATAATAAAAAGTCATGAACTATAATTTTGAAGTTTAATTTCTATAGAAATTTTTGTCTTTTTGTCGTCAAATTCCGCAAGGCAGTCATCACAATGCGCCATCAATATATACTTTCTCTATTGAATTTTCGCCACAAAGAATCTACCGTAATTTTGGGGTTTCGATAATTTTCTCGTCGGCGTTTCGCGTTGAAGTTAGACGCAATTCATCAAGACCGATTGGCAGCACGTCGAACACAAGGGTACTTCATCCGATTATTTCTCCTGTTCCCCAGGCCGATTTGTTTTCTTTTTCTTTCGTAGGCGCGAGAGACGTGGGTAAAATAATAGGAGTCAAATGGTAAGAGGGGTCGAAGGATGCAGCGGGCTCTCCCGCAGGGAACTAATAACCGGGTTTTGGAGAGGGTGTGCTGAGTCGGCACGCGTGCACGCTGTCACCTGCACACACCAACGCAGGTAGAGGCTTTGCAACTGTTATTAGCTTCTTCTTTTTTTCAATAATACGCGTCCTGTCATAGACAGAATTGGAGACATTGTGCTTTCAAGAAGTAAAGTTGCTGATCCCTTTTTTCTTGATGAAATTTGATGCCAGGTTTGAAAGAGAAATCGGTGATGAAGTATTCTATCTTAAAATTTCCAAGAGACATAAAAACGCCGTTGTCTGTTGACATAAAAGTCAACAGTTTGATATTATTTTGTTGAATATACAACTCAAACATTTGCTTTTGTATTTAATATTTTTAATTGACATTAATGAGGGTTTGATTTCTTGTGATCAATTAGAATCACAAATTTTCCATCCTCTTAAATAGCGACAGAGTCAAAAATGCTTGAAATGGCAAAGTAGCGCACGTAATCGGGCTGTTTGAGCGCGACAATTGATATCGCCTCGCAAACTGACTTCAAAGTCGAATAACAATAACACGAGACGGAGTCAAAGAGGGCGTTGTGATCGTTAATTAAGGGAACCGAGCAAGACAAAAAAATAGAAATAAAAGACGACAATGTGCGTTAAAACGTGCCGGTATAACGAACCGCAACGCTAATAACGTTAGCTCGAGTGCCACTTGGGCCGAGTTCGGTGCTTATCACTGGCCTTATCGTCACGGTTCCCAGGACACTGCAACGCCGCCGATGAGTTGCGCGTGAACTAGCCTCTGACGCGTAACGCAATTACGATTGTTGTTTGAATGAACAATCAAGCGCCCTCGAGGAGCGCCCCCAACTATTCAATTTCTGTTCAATCGGCGTCCTCCAACGTCGCCCTCAAGAGCCGCTGTTGCACCAAGTCAAAGCGTTCAAGCACAATGCGCGCAGGGACGCCGCATTGTGCCCCGTACTTTTGGACGTTCCTTGCCTTCTCCTTGCGAGACGAGAGACGCAATTGGATTCGCAAATAATAGGATTTACATATTGCGAGATGACGAGAGGCAGTCGATTCACACTGGCAGCTGCTTAATGACTGCGAATTATTTTCAAATAGATTCTTTTATTTTCTGTTATTGCGCAACTACAAACAAAAACATTTTTTTCTACATATTGTTTGAATTCAAACAAAATAAGCCAGTTCATCTTTTGATCAAATAATTATTGTATAATGAATGTATTTCTTGGTCATCACGTAATGCATTGTTTCTATTCATTCCAACTCATCGTTACGTTCGTCGATCGCTTTTATTTAACTCCAAGAGTTAACGAAAATGCCAAACACTGATGCGTTAATCATTTGAAATCAATGATTGGATTATTAAATTACAGAAGCATTCAATCCAAAATGGTCAACGTTACAAGATTCGGCGTTATTCTGACCGTGGGCATTCAGAATTCATATGCTCACACACCATAAACTCGCGAACGAGTCAACAATGTCAACGGTGTAGAACAGGAGAACGATGAAACTAATGATTTGCTCAGTTAATATTTGCCTGGCCATTCGTTTTCTTTTCAATTTGCTTCCTAAATCAAGGATGAGATATTGTCACTGCTTTCTTGACTGATTAACATAACAATGCAAACACAATGACACGATCACTTGACGGCCAGGTTTTTGTTTATCCAAGTGAAAATGCTGCCGCTCTTGACGTGTGCGACACAATGAGCGTTTTCTAATACAATTAGTACGATCGCGCGAAATTCATTACCTTGACGAATTATGCACAAGCGAATATGCGAATGACATTTTTTGGCGCGATTCTACGAACTCTAATTCTTTCCAGAAATTTGAGCAATTTAATTTTTCATTCATTTTTCTCATCAATTTGTATCTCAAATTTGCGTCTATATCTCTGTGTCAAATTCAACCGAACTAAACAAAAAAAGTGTTTTACTCAATATTCCATGAACTTACATTATTCGATATACTTTGTGCTTGAAATTAATTGACAGATTTTGTTAATTTGTTGAGCCTGGTAAACAATACAGCGATCCGTTTCACCAAACGAACATGTCGTCAACGAGACTAAACCATTGCCTATTCGCACAGAAAGTAAGTTGGCCGTAAATTATTATCGTATTGAAAGGCTCTTTTTGTGCTGATACATGAACGGCGGCTTAGCACCATGAAGAAGTATCGGAACTGAAATCAAAGGACAGTTTTTATCTTCCATTGAGCGCTCGCACGAACAAGAGGGCATCGGAAATTTCTCATTTCCAGATAATTAATTTACAATGAACCGGACGGAGGGGGACTAGACCCCACGGTTACTTACGGCTTCAAATTCTTCTGTAAGATCGAACAAGCTTCTTTTAATTGAACCGCTTTAGGATTTTTTTTTTTCGCCAAATTGTACTGACAAATTGATATGTCTTCTATAAAACAAACCCCATTTCGTCAATCAGATTAATCTACTTATTATATAAACAAATCATTTTATATTTTATCATTTTCAACTCGTTTCACGATTCAAATAAGCAAACAACATTATTGTGATCAATATCATCAGATATAGATCACTTTTTGTAATATGTGATTACAAAAAGCGATCTAAGATGGCTAACTTGTTTTTCAAAATTGATATATTTTGTTGCTACTCGCAAACACAAAGTTTCACTTTTATGGCACGCACTACACTATATTTTTTTCAAAATACCTACTCTGCGCACTCCTCACTTCGTGACTCTTGTGCACTAGTACACAAAAAGTTTATTTTCCCATTACCACGCGTTATGAAACGTGTCGTTTAACACACGAGCACCAGCGCCCTTGTGTTAAAATATACAATTTTTCCTGTTACACGCATCAGAAGTACCACTTTACGTGGCTGTTGATCGAACGCTCAAAGTGTGATTTTTCGTGATACTGCCTCAGCGTTGTAAAAAGTTTTAGCGTTATATATTGAAGAAGTGAATATCACTTACTCAATTCAATTCTGAAAATTTAGAATGGATGAAAAAAAGTAATAGAATAAAATGTTCACAAGCTACCCACACTGAGAAAAAACTTATAATAAATATTACTATAACTTCAAACTACAATTAATTAATTTAACTACAAACTTGTAATAATTTTTACTATATGGTAAAGTAAAATTTATTATACCCCATAGTAAAATTTATTATAATTATAGTAAAAAATATAAGAATGTTAAAGAATAATTTATAAAATGTGCAAGATACGTCTTGATTACTATATATTATAGTAATTTTTATTATAAGTTTTTTTCCGTGCATGTAGAAATTTACAATCTACACAATACTGTATCAGTACCAACGACTCTTAGCCAACACACTTGATGGCTGCCAATCGACAATGAACTGTACTGAATCAGTATTGGCTGTCGGTATTCAATAAGTACTGTCGGTGGTTGAAAAAAAACTTCATTTAAATATTTATGTTTTATTCAATTTTATTTTACTCAATATTTATTTCATTTATTTAAATATTGTTTATGTTTTATTTAATTTCATTTTTCATTTCAGTTGTCGTGGTTATATATTTTTATATTAAAATATAGAAATTTTAGTATTAAAAAATGGTAGAGAAAATATTACTTAATCCTCATAGAGAGTCGATCCTGAGTACTCGAAAATAATACGTGGCGTCTTTGTACAATGATCTATCAGCATTGCATAAAGATTGGTAAAAATATCAGAGTATCAGCTCAGTATCTAATCAATACTAGTTCTGTTCTTATATTTTTTAAAGTCAAATTTAATTTCAAGTTATTACATAGAGCATTTGAGATGAGAAAAAATTATAATATTGAAACCTTTTTCAAATAAACAAGTAATAAAATGAAAAAAAAAAAAAAAGAAATATATACAAGCAAAATATATATAAACAAAATAATTATAAAAAATATACCACAAGTTTTCTAAAATAAATAATTGTTAATCTAATATTTATAGTCTAAAAATTCTAATTAAAAAAAAAAGTTAAAAATATCACTGAAGGAAATTAAAACAAAAACACGTAACAATAAAACAAATAAACAATAACAAAACGAAAAAAACTGACTAAAATTCTACAATCTTTAAATATAAAGATGTGGTTTGAGACACCTTGAATATTATATACATTTCATTTTGTTCACGGTTCCCAAAGAAGTGGAAAAAAGTAAGTGCAGAAAAAATGGAATAAACATGATCGTACTTTTTATATTACACTACTTTCATCAAATATTTTATGGGTTTAGGTGCTATAGGTTGAGATCCAGATGCTCAAATTATTTGAGCGCCAAAGCATTTTGAATAACACAGTTTAGTTGTCAGATAAACACAATCAAGAAATCAATCGTGTTCGAATGGGGGGTATCACATTTCAAATTTTTCGTGCACCTATTTTTTCACTTTTTTAGGGTCCCGAAATAAGAAGAAATGGGTCTGGAAAGGTGTCACTTGAATTAAAAAAAAATAAATAAAATAAAAGGAAATTAACACGTCTAATTGGACGATAGGTACAGATTTGCCTATATATATACAAACTGCGCTTCAAAACATAGACTTTTCACATGCAGTTGCAACTTTTCATAAGAGGTAGATAACCACAATTTTTAGAACTCTAAAAGAAACTCAAGTTGGCATTTTTTTGATGTATTTGACGAGAAAAATAGTGTTTGACTTGGTGTAAAAGTGAGTTTTTCCTTGTGGGTGGGAGTTAACAACCCAAGCCGGAGGCGTGGGATTGTTAACTCCCACCTGTCTAGCACAGACTCTGGTAGCTAGATTTATATAAATGTTGTATAAACTTTATGTAAATGTTATAAAAAACTTCTGCACATCAAACTCCACATTATCGTGCATTATTTACATAAATTGTATACAAACCTCAAATTTTTCTTAATTTTCAAAGTTTTGTAATCGGTTTTACCCGACCTTTGTAAAATTGGAACTCATTCAAAATATTGCATGTAAACAATTGATGTAAATATTTTTCGGAACAATCAGGAGTAAGATTTAGATTAATTTTATGTAAATGTTTTGCATAATACTTGGTTAATGTACTATTTCTGGTTCTGCAAAAACTACAATTGATATTTTTGTACTAATATGATTATATAAAATTAACCTTAAAACAAATTATTTTTATTAATTTTTGTGGATCAAGTTTTACCATCAGTTTTACCATCTGAATTTGAATATTTCTTTTACTATTAGTTTTAAATTTTTGTTGACATAAAATGTGTTGACGTTTACCATCAATATTGTTGCTTTCTTATGTTTAAAAATCGTCCGAAATGATATTCTGCATGTGTGAAAATAAAAAACTATCAAAAAAGAATAAAAAATTCTGAACGAATATTACAGAGTGGGATAAATTTCTCAACACTTGGTGGCAGCACTCGAGGGTGGATTTGTAGTGTATATAGTCTGGTAATTGGCGATGTTGCGAGCACCCCGATTTGTACCGCTGAGACGCGTGTACGTATGACGGACGCCAACACTTGATCGTAAAAAAGTGATTGAAAATGCGATCTAAGCGTGGAGAAAAACTTCGTGCCGGATGTAAGCCGGAAAGTGACAATCACATGGGCCGGATTGAAGTAGAATTCTCTCTGTCTGCAGACGTCGTGATTCGGGTGCCATCTGACAAGGACCACCACACGATCTATCTATGAGTCATTTTCGTCAGAGCAATGTATTAGCCTGAAAGTAAACATTTTTTCAAATCTATCTTAACTTTTATTTTTGTTTCTACAAGAATAATTCAAGAAATTCTAGTTAATATGAGGTAAAAAAAATCATAAATTAATCTCGTTAGCATTTAATAGGTCAAACAATTATTTTGCTCCAAACAAGTTGCCATCCGTCATCCTTCTGGGTATAAGAATCAGCCAAATGTATCCATTGTGGAACATGCACCTATTTTTGTTTTATTTAGTTTTACATTTTTGTTGGTCCTCTTTTTACCTCTACTTTCTTTTCTTCGGTTGCCGTCGTTTGCTAAATAAAAGCCCTGAGCTCTCGAGTCGCCTTATTAGCCATTATTACTTTGCGCTCGTTGAGTTGAATCTGCGCAAGCGAGAGAGAGCTTAAACGAAAACTGTACACAAATGTGAGAGCAAGAATAGAGGAGGAACTTGAATGTTGCCTTTGAATGCATGTCGGGGGCTACTTGTTTTGTGCGGACACACGCAATTATACACGGAAACTTGAATTCATATATCTCTCTCGAATTATGTTCGTAAATACAACGACGTAATTTCCTGGAATATAAGCGAAATATCAGATGCTCGTACATGCACACGACACGTACAGAACACTCCGGGATTATGGAAATTATTTTCAACCAGCCACTTTCCGCGGTTTTCTTTTTACACCAAAAGCTTGCCATATAGCAAGCTCGTCACATGCTGAAAAGTTTTCTCCAGCTTTGATGTAATACTATAAATTTGTTTTTCCAATTTTGTTTATTTTTTTCTCCAACTTATTCTTTTCTATTTTTTTTTCTAATTTTAATGATTTATTATTTTCAATAACTCATATCATAAGATGATCATAAGAAGATATAGTTTTAAATTTCAAAAGAATTGATGCACGTATGGTGAAAAAAGGTTTCAAATTAAAATTATAACAAAACTGTGGGACAAAATACCAAAATATATGATAAACCAGTAATAAAAGATTTCTTTAAAACGTTCGAAAACGTCAACTATTTTAAAAGATAGAACATTTAATAACACAAAGCAACCAGTTGTTTTTTTATTTTTTAATACTAATTTTACTGATACCAATGCATCTACAGTTACATATTTAAATAAACTGACCATCCGTAAGCTGAGACATTTAATTTAAAAATTGGGCATAATGGCACATATACGCACTTAAAAAAATACTGGTGGCAACTGAAATTCATTTGAGCCAAGTTTATTTTGGACTCATATACGTAAACTTTTGAAGCACTTTTGAAGCACTCGCGTTAATACTATATTTAAGTACCGTCAATTATAATCGTGAACTTAAGTCAACTCCACCAACAATCGAATTAAGCACAATATGGAATTAACTTTTCACGAAATTTAATCAAGTAAATAATGTTTTTTAAATTAAAAGAAATTTTTATTAATTCAAGCTAAATTTTACCTTGTTATGTTTTTTATCATAGGTTACGCCTGCTAAGCGGGCTGTATCCCCTGCTCGCTACGTGCGCCAACCCCCCGTTAAAAATTATAAATAAAAAAACAAAGTAAAAATATTTTATATAAAAATTTTAAATAATTTTATATTTATTATTTATTACTTTACATTTAAAATTGAAATGTTAGCTGTTGATTTCTCTAATGTACATACAAAAAAGTAAATTTAAAGAAAATTTAGTGTACCCCCGCCGAAGGGCTACACTAATTAATTCAATAAAAAATATATAATTTGGCGTTGAACACTCTATTGGACAAAAAAAAAAATAATAATGCTACGCGTGCCGACTTCACATGCAAAAGATATATATTTAATTATTCATAAGAGTGGTAAATATTAATATTGTTAAAGAAATAAACACAATATTTTAATTTTCCATTTTTTTATAAATACTTTATTTGAGACAGACATATATTAGAGGTCAAGGTCAAATAAAGATTATTTGCAGGATCTTCTAAAAGAATAAACAGCATCACGTAACCTCACCTTCTCTCCTAATTATGTGTCCATTTACCTGCGCCCCCAATCATGTGACCTATGACCCCCCTCCCAATTCACAACCACATGACCGCTGATTCCCTCCTCATAATCACGTGAACTTTACCCCCCCCCCCTCATAATCAGGTGACTTTTGACCACATCCATGAAAATGTCTGATGGAGATGTCGGGAACAGTGGCGAAGTTAAAAATCAATATCTGTTATTTCTATAATATATACATATAAATATATTTTTATAAGTATATAACATAAGTATATATTTTATAATAATATATACTTATATAAATATATTGATATGTATATATGTCGCCGCTATGAATAACAGATAAAGAAAAAATCACACGTAGGAGGATTCGAACTCGTATCCTACCTAACATTAGATTAGAATGCAGGTACCTTGATACCTGAGCTACCGCACATATGTTGTAGTATAGTATTTGTAGCATGTTTAGTATTTTGTAGCTAGTTTAACAAAATTTTGAAATAAGTATAATAGTATATTTCTGTACGTGGGGAAAATGGGTTTTATGTTGGAAACCTAAAACTAGTTGTCTCCAAGTGCAGAACGATATTTTTCCTTACGAGAAAAGAAAAATAATGTTGGTAGCCCGAAGGGATGCCAACATGTTTTAATTTTGAGTGAGGAAAATATATTTTATGTTAAGAACAATGAATGAATTTTGCTTCAGTTAATTTTTTTTTTTTGAGTTAATATAAACGAAACAGAAATTTTTATAATTTTTTAAAATCAACTATGAGCAAATTTAAATTTTAATTTTGAGTTTTCTCTCTATGGTATGGTAAAAATGTGCCCTATTTACCAGCGATTACTCGATGCAAACAAATTTATAGGTTGGACTTTTAAATATAAATTTATACAAGCAATTAATTTTGTCATTGTCAATATAAACTGTTAGCTGAGCGACGCTCAGAATAAGCCACGCGCTACAGGAAATGCAAGTTTCATTCCACTGAGCGGTGAATTAGAAAATAATATTAAACAAACAAAAAACAAAACAATAGTATATTGTTGTACTAGTACGGAAAATTGGTGAATACGGGACTCGTGGTTGGCAGCACGAGCGAAGCGAGTCCAACAGGAGTCCTCACGAGTCCTTACGAGTCCAACATACTATTTTTCATAACAAGTGCTGTGAAAAATTAAATGAAACAAGAATATGAATCACTGAAATAAGGGTGTAAAACAATAAATAAAAGTAAACATTGAAAATAATAATACCGAAAGTTAAAGTGAAATGTAAAAACTATCTATATGGTGGAGAAAAAGATCCGAGAATTATGATTAATATTATTTTAATTATAACAAATTAGAAAAACGAAAGAAACGTGTCTATCGTTTTTTGAAGTCAACTATCCAACGTCACCAAATTTGACCTCCACCCCCAGGGGGTGGGAGTGGGGGCAGCTTTAACATCTAAAATGGGAACCCTTTTTTATTGCAAATTCACTGAATAATAAATAAATTTTGCAGTTTTTTCCATTCCCAGGATGGAGAGGGAGAGAGTGGATCAGAAAAAATAATTCAAACAGAAGTTATATATTTTGTAACGTAGAATTTGGATCTGCATTAAAAATGAAGGGTGCTAATTTAAAATTTCAGTGTTGTCCTCACTTCCGCCTCCTAAAGGTGCATGGGGAAGAGAGATCAAATTTGGTATCGTTAAATAGCTCTTCAAAAATAAAAAAACATGCTCATTTACCAATTTTTGTTAACAATATATTTTTATTTATCAAATTTTTGTATACGTGAAATAGTAGGCGACCTTTTATTCATTTTGATTAAACACAAGCGGGGTCAGAGATTCTCTCTATATATTTTGTGAGGGTTGTGACTTCATGTGGACTGTTATCAACACGAAATTAAAAAGGGATGCGTGAAAAAAGACGAAGGAAGTGAAAAGCATCTCGTTACAAAATACTTTAATTAATGACTCCTCGCAACAAATTTACCTTTATTATTAGCACATTCATAGTGCGACGATGATGACGGCAACGCCGCCAGTCGTATGTCTTATGTATATCCGCGCAATGGCCGCGGACAAAGCTTGGCATTGTGAGGCCTTTATAAAAGGCGCTTGTTCTTTGCATGGAGCTTTAAATAATTCAATTCAACCGAACGCCTTTTTTTTAACCGCGTCCTCTTCTCTGCTTCCAGCAGCGTGGACCGCATTCGCCACTATGCGGACTTTCTTTCTTCATTTACACCCCCGTCAATTGCCTTCTGCGACAACGAAAGAAAGACTCGCGAGAGGCTCATTGCTTTCCTCTTTTGAATCTCTTCACGAGTCTCGTTTTTTTATATATTTCTTGTTGTCAATTTTAGTACCTTTTATTTTATTTTAAAACCTTTTCGTCTCCATTCTTGTATACCGTCTATACATATAGTGAATTTACTAGTGTCAATTTTCGTACAATACTGCGATGAATCTTTTGAAACTTCTTTAATCTTTTATTCTTGCTTTTTCAAAGAATTACATCGAATACGCTGGCGGTTTTGTTGTCGCGTTTTCAAATTAGTAATTATTTTTAGTGACACGCGTGTGTAATTCATAAGACTCTGGATACCCGACCGCTTGCCAATTATATAATTATTACAGTAAAGTAACATACAAAGCAATGGAACAAAAGCTTATCGTTTTCATCTTTGCAACTTTTGAATTTGCCCTCATCAGGCGATACTTGTTTTTCAATACGATCTTATAAAATTATTATTTTATTATTATTGAATTGTTATTTTATTTGACATTCAAAGTTGTTTTGATTAGTTCATAATGCGCAGATTCTTTACTACTAGAAGAGACGCAAATCAGAAATGTTTATTTTTTGTTAAATAATTCCTTATTGTTGTCCTCAATTCCTCATCTGTCAAATTGACGAAATCAGAAGTCTAAATTCAAGCGTAAATCAGGAAAGTATCCAAGTTTACTTGTAGTAACGGCATTACGGTGATTGTGTATCGATATACCAATGTGAGGTAAACGTAATGATTCATTGACACCTGTTCGCGCGAATAGGTGTATTTACGTAACACTGTAATTGAAAAGTTACAGGTATTAATAACATAATGAATGATATAATTCAAATCGGAACGTGCTAATAAAAGAAGATTGACTCTGTCCAGTTATTTGATATAAATTCATATACACTATGTTTCAGGCAATAGAAAAAAAAATTCCATTACGAAATCATACATATTATGTGACAAATTTTTATTCAAATAACATATGTGTATGTGCTCGATAAAGAATTCGGTTTTTTTGTTAATAATAATGATAATGAAATTCAGTTAACTCATTTTCCCACTTCTTTACCTTTTCCTATTTTCCTCCTTCTTCTTTGTTACTTCTTTGCGTTTACCCAAGCTGACCTATAAAGAAAACCGAGTGGAAGAAAAATTGTACCATGACGGTTACCGATTAAAACATTTAAATATGAGTATCCATATTGCATTTCGTAGATACGGACACCGAAATCGTATGTTCTGCTCCTTCCGTTCACTTCTTTGTGCGGAAAGTCAAATTATGTTGACTATTTGATATATTGCAATTATAACCACAAATTTGTGGTACCTGTATACCTTAGTAACATGGTAGGAGGTCACTTTTTCCCTGCAAGTTTTTTCCCAGTCAGTTTTTCCCTACTTATTATTTTCCCTATTTTCCCTAAAAAAAACATTTAAAAATTGGAATAATTCTAAATGTCAAATGTGATCAACTGTCAGTGTGTCAGTTGATCGGCGGTTATTTCTTGTGTAAGGCAGTAAGGCGATTATTTCTTGTGTAATGTAAATTTATAAGTACAAAATGAGTGAAGACGAAGAACAAAATTACGATGTTGAACTAATCAAAAGTAGAGCACGGTTCATGCTCCGCATTGGCAGATTCTTGTATTATCGTCACTCCGAAGCAACGGTAATCACCAAATGGGTTTGCAAATTTAGGAAAACTTGTTATGCGTGGGCAAAAACAAGTGGGACCGGAAGAGGTGTCACGCTGCTGAGAGGTGGACCGGAAAAATCTGAACATAAGCATCCGGCCGACTTGGAAGCTGCAAAGGCGCAAAAATTCATTGCCAAATTGAAGGAAAATGCTGCGAGTAGACCTGAAGCGCTCCACCTGCGCAGCTACTCAGGGATGATCTATCTGAAGTGACCTCTGAAATTCTCAGCCAATTGCCAAGTCGGCACAATCTCAGAAAAATGGTGACGCGTGAACGGCTTCCAACTAATCCCGTCTCATTACAAGATCTAAAGGACATACCAAAACAATTCAAGTACACTGCTAGCGGTACAATTTTTTTTTAATTTTTTAACAATTTTCTAACAATTTCTTAACAATTTTCGGTATAGGTTCATTGTTTTTGCTGTACAACAGCTATCGAATACAGGATCAAGGCGATAGAGTAATCGTCTTTGCTACCGAAGAAAATATACGAAATCTCATGAAAGCTCGAACCTGGTATGTCGACGGTACATTTGACGCTGCACCAGCCATATTCACACAAGTTTTCGCGATTCTTGGTTCTGTTCGCCAGGTAGTTGACGGAATTGAAGAGGAAATTGCTCTTCCGTTTGTCTACGCATTACTGGCCAGTAAAGAAACAGTTGCTTACTCAAAGGTCATCAGAGCGGTTCTGAGTGCAGCGGAACGCTTGGGACTAAGATCGCACCCAGAATTTATCTTAACTGACTTTGAACTGGCAATCCTATATTCGTGTAAAGAACTTCTTCGTTCCACCTTGAAAGCATGTTTCTTCCACCTGAAACAGTCGGTGTACCGTCGAATACAGATTGAAGGTATGAAAAAACAATATGAAGATGAGAATGACCGCAGTATAATGATCTCCCTTCAAATGTTGGCGGCACTGGCGTTCGTTCCTGTCAAAGACGTCGAAGATTTCTTCGATGAGTTCGCAGAACAAGTTCCATCGAATTTCGATGTGATTTGCGACTATTTTGAAGTGAATTATATTAGGGGAAAGCCTGCTAGGGGACGTCGGAAAGCAGTTGCACCGCGCTATCCTATAGAACAATGGAATGTTTATGACTCTGTAAAATACAACGTCGCCCGAACAAACAATGCCTCCGAAGGATGGCACAACAGATTCAGAGTTGTGACGGGAAAGACCCACCCAAGTTTTTATACATTTTTGCAAGATGTAATTAAAGAACAGTCGGACACAGAAACGATGCTTCGGCAATTGAGTTTAGGCGATACAGTTCGAAAACCAAGAAGCCTAGAACAAAGAAGAATGGAAAAAAGAATAACAAATATTGTTGATGAATATCATATATTTTTCATATTCCGTAGTAATTGCTAATGCATCGCGTTAATTATTATTTAACATTTATTTGATATATTTGTCTAAATATTCCCTGCAAAGTCACATTCTCAGTCTTATGGTCAGCCTATCCTGGAAATATCTCCCTGGTAGGAAATGTATATATGTCTAGAATAAGGCCTTCATCACTCACAGAAATAATCTTTTGAGTCAAAATTTTTTATGTCTTGAACGTTGGTCATTTGGTAATAAATATTATTCATTTGAATCAAAATGTTTTGAACTATTTGAAAAAAAAACTAAAATTTTTAATCCAGATTTAAAAAAAGTAGGTTGATGTAGAATAGAAATCTTACCTCAAAATTTTGAAGTTTACGCGTCAACATTGACGAAGAACTGTAGCATATTGTAAAACTGTTTTAATAGTTTTAATCTACATAATTTTAGTATTTAATTGTTTACTCAGAATCTAGTATCATATAAAAATAAATTGTCAATTTCCTATATATTTTCATTTTCTTGGACAAATGTCAAGATGTTAAAAAGCTTGCTTAAAGATTTTTTTCTTGACTCAAATGGTTTATTTATTTTTTTTATTACCTTTTATTACCTAACTCATAAGCGAGGTCCAAATATTTTTTCAACCAATTCAATAGGAATTAAAATTTTTAATACAAGCTGTATGTTAAAAATTGGTTCTCATCGGTAAATATCGATTTCTGATAGGAATATTGAGTTCACGAAAACAAATTTTCCAAATAATCATGAAAATGAATTTTTTGCATTCCGAAACTAAAAAAACGAATCATAGTTAGCATCATTATTTTGTTTCGACTGAAATATGGAATAAAAGTAATTTTCAGTAAAAAAGTATGATTTTTATACATTTAGAATAAATCTTTAATATACATACAAATTCATTACAACTAAAAAACATGTTTTTATTGGTCCAATACGCTCCTGAAGTTTCACGTTGAAGATCTCTTTTTATTTCAGCCCCTACGAACAGTCATTTACTATCAGTTGTAATTGCGGCTCTTGCAAACCGGCTTTGGCAAACCATTGTAACACTCCTGGAGAAGAAGGTACCATCAAAACACGTCTGATCGATAGCAAGAACTCGTTTTTCTTCAACATATTGATTTGGGCTAGTAAGCTAACCACACTTTTTTTGATACTACTCCGTCAGCTCTCTATTTTTCAGAGGGAATGCCAAATTAAATAATGGCTCTTGTTTTTGTTGTAACAGAAAGTGTAACAAGCATCGGAGAACAATGGCAAAATAAAGCCCTGTGATATCTTTTCTAAGATACATAAGGCTAAAACCGGGAGTACGGAGAATCTGTTGTCAAAGGTCACAGAGTTAACAAAAAGCAAGCAAAACTGGTCTCACAACGGCTGACTGAAGAAACGCGGTTTAACTGAGACATTAAGACTCAAAATTTTATAACTATAGCCCACTGTTCATGTACTCACTTGGCTCATACTGGGAAAAACTGAATTCATCTCTCGTAAAATTATTGATCTGGAAACCGGAACGGCCTAAATAACATCCCGTGCGACTTTTCTCCTGTCGAGGACTCTTTTATCTCTATTCTGAAAGACTAATTTACCACGTACTGATTATCCTCAGCGGGGATGCTCAAGTCGGAGACTATACGGAGATTTCTTTTGAGATCTTCACCAACTTATCCGTGTTACATACCTGAACCTCACTTCATGATATAACAAATACTAGAAAATCAGTTCTGACAGATTTTATGAATGGGAAGGGATTTGCTCTCCTCAACGGGTGCACTCAGTCTAATCATCCTGGTCAATTCATTTTTGTGAATTACAAAAAAAAAGCGTCATCGATGTCTGGACAAATGTGGCGCACATAAACGTCATAATAGATGTGCTGATGGATCTATTCTGTTGTTCCTGTCTGGCAACGATATTTTTTTGCATGTATACTGTAACAACAATTTTTTGATAGTCTACTCTATTAAGACCAAGGTTATGCAATTCTGCGATAGCATTATCTTGGACACCCTCCTGTAAGCTGTGTCTTGCTGGGACCTCCCTTACATGGATTTACTAGGCAAAGTGGAATTTTCTGAAAAAAAAAAAGTTCCTGATGCTACCGAGGACGAACACAGGCTATAGTTCAGACTAGAACTAGGAACCTCTATTATTGCAGTCAAAGTTCTTAATGTGATCTTCATTATCCCTATTCTCAGCAAATAACCTTCACGATTACCTCGAATTTGCTTGATAAGATGTATCATTTGACTTTAATCTAATCTACATCCAGGGAAACTAGGATGTACCAGATTGGCCTTCTAAAATTCTTCTTGGCACCTATAAGGATATCTAATCTGCTGATTTTTTCTAACATTGCTGTACGAATATATTCCGTTCCTCTGTTACTGAATCCGTGTATAACTCTACAAACCAACGAGAACTCAACTTATTCTTCAGGTTACCACTGTTGTATGCTCAGATCTTTGCTCAGTTACGCTTGATGTAGAATTGATTTCATTGATTCTCAATGAAAGGCTACTCACTTGCAATGCACCCAAATGCACTACCTTAATTAAAATATTCATTACTAGAGCGTCCGTACTATAATTATAACAATCATAAAAAATCATAAAAAATTTCGCTCACTTTATTTCTCAGTGCCTTACGCCTTCGTGGATCCTCCTTATTCGAGTGAACCTTGACCATCATGAAACCTTGACTGCAATCGGCTCCTTCGAATAGTTTGACATGCATCGTTGCACAATCGCATCGATGGTGGTGGGTGGACCGAGTAACTTACCTGCTGACGCTTATCGAAGAGACATTGCAAATTCACCCCTGTCTCAGATAACCCATTTGATATGATTTTGGATTTACTATGTACCTCTTTGTCACAAGGAAAGTTCTTTCTTTATGTAAATAAAGGCCAAATTCATATTTTGTTAATATTTTCATTTAATTTTTTTTTGTAATTGTTCTTTTTTTTGACGGGTGAGAATGTGTACTTAAAAGTTGAAAATAAATCATGAAAAGTGTAGCGCGAGCTATATTCTAGTTGAATTGGATCCTAAACCCTATCTCAAAATTTAGGTGACGCGCGCAGCGCGTATGTCTGAGTACCTAAACATTGAGTGCTACCTAAATATAAATTGTCTACAGAATAGTACAATGTTTTTTGAAAATTCAACTTTTTAACTAGATTTCGAATTTTTATTTATGAAATTCAAGATGATTTTGCACCTTATTTTATTTCATTCGATTTTTCTATACTCTCGAATTTTATTACACCTCATTTAGTTTCAAAAGTTTCTGAGCATTCTAGTATTGGACTAGAAATTCGTTTCATTCTTCACTTATCTGTATATATTTAGAAAACGCGTTTGCTTCTTATTGATAGGAATAATAATAATAATTAAAAGAATTAACAAAATTTTAATTAATGTATCATGCGGAGCGTGTGAGGTATAGATGTAGTAATTAAACAATTGTGTGGAGAATTAAGCAAATCGCAATGGCCATATTCATGTATCAAACGTTTATTTTTGACAGAAGATTTGCGCGTCAAATTTTTCATAATATCAGAAAAGTATAACAAGAATTCCTTTAGGAAAACTGCACGCGATTTGACATCATACAATAAAAAAGAAAGCTATATATATATTTATTTTGAGGTTTATGATAAGGGAGAGAATATTAAGGTAAAGTGGAACCGAGACTTACCGACATTACAGATTTGTTTAATATGAAACAACAATCAAATCTCCAATTAATTTAACGAAAAGAGCGCGATTTTCTTACTGACTTTAGTCATTCATAAACAAAAAATTTTAAGTTTTATTATAAATTGTTAAAGATTAATGGTACTTATTTTTTAAAGTGACGGTTAGCAGTAAAAATAACCAGTATATAATAATTACAAAAAACTCAGAGTGTTCTGGCACGTACAAGCAAAATCTATATCTTTATTCATAAAAAAACTGTTTTCTATGTTCAATTTGTTCAAAAATAATTGATAAGTACATAAATAATTAAATCTCCTGATGTTGAGTCATAGCTCGCGGGGTGTTGTAAAAAATGGGCATATCATTCAAAGCAAATGAAGAAAAAAATCATAAAAGATAATAAATTAATGTAGGATTTTTGAGAAGCTGTAGTTTAAAGAACTCCGTTTTGAATCGTTATATCAATAAATAAACTTGAAAAAAATATTTTCATCCTATATTTTCTAGAAACTCATATTTTTTATTAAAATTTAATTAAACATGAATAAACATCAGAGTTTTCATAAGTAACTTAAAATTTTCCCATATTGCCTGACATTAATGATGTTCTTTGTTCATACGTTAAGTATCCAAATATATAAACATTTTAACGTACGAAATTTCGAACCCTTTGACTACTACACACGAGATATCTTGCCCATATGAAATACATTGCTGTTCTTTACATTTTAAATGGGTGAGATATTTCGTCTGTAGTAGCCAAGGGGTTAAATAAGAAGAAATAATAAAAGTAACTGGAAATAGTAACAATTAATCAGAAACTGTTTATTTCATTAATTAACAAGCTATTAAATGATTTAGAACTATAAATATTTTTTGTATAAAAATTTTAATTATTTATAAAAATAGTACCTGAACGTATTATCTGATTGTCCTCATTATCCCTTGCTTATCCCTTAATTATGTTGTATTTATTATGAAATAAAGAAAACACAATAGGAAAAAATTGATTTTACTCGATATTCTACTGCACAAATATCCTTGTTTGAAACCTGTCAGGTTTGACAGGTCAGTTTGACAGTTATAAAGTACCCTATAATAAAACTCACCAAAGCTTGTCCGATAATATCTAGTAACCTTTATTTTAAGTTCGTATACTTTTAATAAATTGTAAAGTTAATGAGTAAGTTTCTTAATAGGAATCATATTTTTAGGAGTCAGTTGTGGCTCAGTGTATACGATATCGACCTATCATATACTCTTGACGATGATTTGAAATTTTCTTCAAATTCCAGTTTATCAACTTGAAAATTTATCTAGATGCTAAAACTGAGATTTTAAAAACTTAAATTGTATAAACTTGTATATTTTTTAATAACAAATAGAAGAGCCCTTTTTAGGTAACCCTTAAAGGCATTTTCAGATGAACAGTAACTACCTGATGAAAATCCCGAATTAAAAATTTTAGTTGCCTTAGAAGTGCCTGGAACATTCTCCGGGAAAGCTTTTCAAGGCCACGAGATCAATTTTTTCTATAGTATATACAGATTTATACAATTTAGCCTACAAATATTAAAAAGTTGAAGATACTCTGAAGTTGTATCCGTGGCAAATTCGCTGCTAATACCTTAGTAGAAATTAAATTTGAACCTTAAATAGGGTTGCCTTGGAATCTCGTCCAGCCACTATAAAACAAGAATAAGGTAGAAGTAAGGCTTTTGTTCGGCGTGTAATACTTCCCCTTTAGTTCGTCTATATAGACAAACAGAAACAGGCCCTAATTAGCTAGATTAGGGTAAACCTAAAAAATGTTGTTCAATGGATACCCGAATATGACTTTTTGAAGTTAATAAAGCCAAAACAGACTTTAATTAGGTTGGAAAAGACAAACTTGAATGGAAAACTTTGATGAATATTATAAATCTAATTTTATCATATTTATTATTTATTTACGACAACAATCATACGGATGAATTTGCTCGTTGTAGGTTATGTAATAGAAATCGGAATTACACTAAAACCAAAAGATTACAATGATAAAATCACAATACCACATTGTATTTTATCATATTTTGTCCAAAATAAAATATACTGCACTATTAGTCGCAAAGATTGACGAGGAATGAAAACGACAATTATAATGAAAAGAAGACGTGAGTAAAAATAATATTGCGTGTGCCCATATATCGGAATTGTCTAATCTGGTCTAACATGGACCTGGCGGCGTGTTTTTCATCGTTTGTTTCAATTTAATATTTACGGGATGATTCGCTAGGCTGGCACGTCACCTGATCGTGTTTGAACATGCTGATGTTCGATTACTTTCAGGGCAGTCGTCTTTTCTCGGTCGGAACAATGTCGCCGCGGCGACTACCTATCATGACGCGCACCGCTGCGCTGGCGGCATCGTTTTTTCCACACAGCTCGCTCGTAGTCGATGGTAATTGGACGATAAACACTCGTGCTACAACAAGAAAGTTTTGCGCAATAATGCGAACAATAGTCTTATTACACGGATCTCCGAGTAGGAAGTTGCCAGATGAAATGAAGATACGCAATTGGAGAGCGTTTATTTAGAGAAACCATGGGATGAATTTGTTTTGCTCTTAAAGGCAAGAAGAGAGAAATCGCAAGCCTCATTTTTACAAAATTACGATGTAAATTAGACGCGCGCAGATTCGATCGCTTTTTATCCATGTCGAATTGTTCCCGATTAAACAAGTATGGCAACGCACGCGCACACACACAGATACACACACACATACATACACACACACACACACACACACACGCATACGCGCGCACAGGTGCATTCACAATTTTGCGATCCGCGTCCTTTTAATGTCTTGCCGAATAATAAAAATAATTGTTTGATAACATTGTTATGCCAATTATACCAATAGTGTGACATTCTATGGTTGAACGTAAACAATTATCCACGTTGGTATCCGCATTCTGCTTTTTTTGGTTCCATATTTTCCGTTTACGTTCCAGTGTTTACATTTTTTTTATCTATTTTTGACCTTCAGTCGTAAACTTATTTCTCATTGTGACAACCGAGGTATAAAATTCTCTGAAACTGTAGAATAGGACATTTTATGAAACGTATATAAAATGTCATTGACTTTAAGTTTTAAGCGAATGAGGAGATAAAAAATGTGTTGATATAAAACCGAGAACAAAAAAATGATAAAAATAGCAAACATGAGAGACGCGTCACAGGGCCAGAACCGGACTTTCCATATAAAGTTGATGACTTGCAGTTGTTATTTCGACGCGGAAATTGGCGTGCACACGTGAGCGAAATCTCGTGCCTACGCAGCAGGTGCAGCCGAAAGTTAGAGCCGTCGTCGATTACGCGAATGATATCAATAATGATAAGACATGTGCGTCTGGGCCGGTAAGCACACATACGTGGCCGAGAGTTAGTGGCCAAACAGGTCTCCCAGAACACGAATTCAAGTGGGGGGGAAGGCGCAAAGAAAGCCTAAGATGCAAGGGGAGTCAACTTGTCTTACCGGCTTATCTTTATTTACTTTTATTATTATTTATGATTGTAGAGGTTTCACGTAACGGTGTACAAGGTTGTCTGAAAAACTTTTTTGCCTATCAATTTTGACTTTTAGATTACAAGTTTCTTGTAGTTCGTGTTTACAGTTTCATATTTTGTTTATACCGTTTATTACTCTAGCTCCCCTGAAAAATTCAGTTTGTGGCCCAAGAATGCTCTTGTAATGCCCAGTAATCCTTTCCTAGATGGAGGCCTTTCCAGGTAAACCAGGCCTGGTTTATTTACAACCATAGTGTATTTAATAAATATCATGACAACAGCTAGAAAGAGTATCAAATGATATTTAAAAATAAAGAAAACTAAACAAAAAAATATTAATAAAAATAATTAACATAAAAATAATACAAAAGCTAACCTTATAATTTTACAAAGTAATTAAAATAAATGAATGAATAGAAAAGAAGTCCTAATGTTAAGATCGTCTAGATCATTATGATTTAGAATCATAAAAAATTACATTAAAAATGTATTTAATTCAAGTTATCTCTCTTGCAAAAACAAATTTTCAATTAATTTATTTAATACATTATTTAGACCTCCAGGAACAATTAACTAACGCTTAGCCAACTATGTAATCGTCCCAACGTTAGATCAACGTCAGCGGATGACGTCTATAAACTTCGTTGAACTAACATCGAATCAATTGATTATACAAAGTAATGCTGGTAATCCAGGACTAATGTTGTTAGACATTTTGCGTATAGAGCCAACGTTGAACCAATCTTAGATTGGTTGTTTGTGTTCTAACAGTGTAGAGCCATCATAGAAATAACATCATTGTACGGTATAGAATTTATTTATTATTAAATAATAAAAATGAAACATTTCGTTAACTATCGTTTTTTAATTTAAAATAACTTATCATTCTAATTCAATAATTTATTTTAAAGTTTATTGGATCAGATTGAATTTCGAACGAATTTTGATAAATTATTGAAACAAAAAAAAATATATATATAAACAAAATGAATAAAAATAAAATTATAATATCGTTATAAACATACATTCTAAAAGTATTAGGCATTTCATGAAATTCTAAGCTCAATAAAGTTGTGATTAAATTAATATAAAAAATATTACAAAATTGGATTTTAAAATTCATTCGCTTACCATATATTGTTTAGTGTTTTATACATCTTATTCGATGCGTTTGTTTATTCACATATGAACCTAAATCGAGTACATATTATTAAAATATTATTGTCAATCGGTTTGAATACATTCTTCGTTCGCTGAATTTGTGTAACCCTAAATTCAACCTAAGATTTGTCGTTCTATCGCAGACAATACGCAGTTTCCAAATTACAATTTGCATATACCGATCGAGTTGAAGAAGGGGCTTGTATTTAACTGCTATATGAATTTTAATACTTGCGGGAAAACTTGTGCATCTCTCAAGAAACATTTCAGTTTATTAACATTGAAGCTGTGCGCCATAACAAATGGCGCAGATTTTTACCAAACTGCTTGAGGAAATCTGTCAAAATTTTAACTTTTACTCAAATAATATTTGTAAAATTATACTAGAAATTAAATTAAATTTAAAAAATAGTATAGTAGTATTTTTTTCAGGTCAATTAAGCAACACACGAAACATCATTTTCACCAAATTGTTAGAAATTTTTTTAATAGGTGTCAGAAAAAAATTAAATTTTCAATAAATTCGATCACAATGATGCCTTTATCCACACGCGTTGCTTAAACGCAAACTTTGTCCACAAGTTTTGCCGTGTATGTCTTTGTCATTTTAATGTAATTTTATTGGCTATATATATAGGTTCATTAAATAGGCATGTAGACCAATTGCAATATATTATCATTATTATATGTTCTACTATTTTTACTACGATTATTGTTACAGGGTGTTAAATAATTTCCGGAACAATTTCTATCTAGATCTCTATCAAATTATCACGTAACTTTTTTAACACCCTGTAAATTTTCATGTAATCTACATGAATATTTCTGAAGCGAAAGTACGAATAGCCCTGATTTTGGCTTCCTGCAGTGAGAAAAAAAAATTAGTCTGTATTTGTTTTTATCGGATGGCAACAGAATTTGGCTGTAAACTGAAAGTTCGGTTGTTATAACAGCATTTTCAGTTGAACATCATCTGAAATTAGTTGATTGAATTGATTTTGTCTGTTTATTATCTATGTCAACTAAATTCTTGTTGTTATAACTTCTCTGATTTCTTTCAGTGTGGAAAACTATCATGAGACTCAGGAAGAATCGCACATATAATCACCTGGCATGTCTCCGTGAAGCTCGGATTTTATACACGCGGGATAATTTTTACTACATTCATTAACTCGATTGAAATTGTGGCGCCATATAACGAATGTAAAACTGTACATTTTCAATTTCATCATCTCGCTACTCTGAGGAAGAATCTTAAAGTGAATTGCTTTTAAATGAATCGAGAAAGTGACGATTCATATTCAAATCCGCAAATTTCTCTTAAAGCGTAAAGTTACTCTTGTTTAGCAAACTCAATAAACGTTCTTCCCTCGCGACATAAAAAGAAAATGTTGTCTTACGTACGTCTCGTTTGCTACTTGGAATCGATTTTCGGCGAGTGGTAATTGGACGTTTCATGCACTGCCTCTGTCAATCGCTGTGCCCTCCTTAAGCATTCACGCGGCGTGGAATTTCACCTCCGGCTTTGACCTGATCTTGCAAGGGTAACAGATTAACAGGCGAATCTTTTTGTTTCCCTACGGATCAACTGCTGATCTACAATGTACATAATTCCTCGCTCCGGGCTCTCTCAGCCGACATTCTTCTTTTTTCGTCATAACTTCCTTATTTTTGGCCGTCCTTTTCAACCCGACTATTTGTTTCTCGTATAAAATTTATTAGAGCGGTACAAAGATTAGTGATTTATTTATTTATTTCAATTTTTTTAATGTTTGCACTTTCAGTTGAGGTTTAAATAAAACAATGATGTTTTTCAATTGTTTTGAACATTTTATTTTAAAATTGAAATTGAGTCATGTTAAAGCATACATTTAAATTTTAAAGTTGCATGAAATTAATTATATTATATTCAAGTAAGAAAACTCAATCAAATATATATGAAACGCGGGTGCTGACATTATTAGAAACGCTCAAAACTCTAGAAACAAGAAGAAACTTGAAATATTTATACAGGAATTTTTGATTAAATGGGAAGGAACTGCTTCTACAAGAAACGTGTTTCTTGTCTGTTCACTTTTTATTTGTTACATACGTCCAAAACTAAAAAACACATAGAGGTAAATGAAATATATGATAACCACCAAAGTGGGAGAAAAACTGATATTGAAATTATATTTTCTAGCGTCATGCAAGAAAATAAAAATACAGTGATTTGAGATTTTTTTAATTATAATTCAACTGAATTTCGGATGTGAGTTTAATGACCAAAAATAATTTAGTAATGATTTTAGAAGTCTTATAGTTGGAAATATTTAAACATCGGATCTAAACATTATTGTGTTAGCAATGACATATAAGTGTCTAATTAATGTTTAGTTTCAATTTGAATTCAATTTGATGAAGAATAAAGTTGAGAAAGACAGAGATCAAAAGACATATAAAAAGAGGGAAGACAATTTTGGCAGTAACTGTACATAATTTTTATATGCATGTACATGGGAGTCAAAAAACAACACGGGTCTATTATAAAAGAAACGAAAGGCGTTTTGAAATATATGGCGATAATTTATGCGCGCAGGGTGGGGTGCGGACTCGCTCGTTGCGATAAGATTGGATCGTCAAGGGACCTTACACGGGTACGCCGAAATGCCGTGTAATCGCTTCCACCGGACAGCGGACATAATTGAGGGACCGTCCTGCGAGAATCTTAAATGCATCACTGGAATTACACGACTCGAAGGGCCCCGGGCAAACAGAAGAAAAGAAAGTCAAACGGCCCAACGGAAATCGAATATTTATCGGCACTCCAGCGTCCCCACGTCGGCATCTCTCGTCTCACTCATTTTCTCTGTCGCCGCTTGTCGGCGACAAAAATAAGAGCGCGCTCGCAGATTAGTCGGACCCAACAAAAGCGTCCTTTATAGGGGTCTGCTCTGTCTTTTCATAAAGATTCGGATTTATCGTTATTAAGTCTGTCGGGCCCCACACCCCTTTTCTTTCAATCTCTCCAAATAAGAAATTATTGCTATGCCATATTCGTTGCTTGAAGTTTCTATAAACCCTAATTAGACGCAGAACACATACTTTATTTTACCTAACAATTTTTCATATTATACGCGTTTCATTGGAATTGCAAATCAACATTTCACTCATTCATCTACAATCATTTTAATCAAACATGAAAATTAATCGCATTTATTTGGAAAATTGGAAATACCTTATTCAATTTATCACCTGATATTAAAATTCGACACGACAATTTTCGGTCAGAATAATAACAAGAGGCAACAATTTCTCAGCGTATATGTCATCAAATTTCATTTGACTCAAATCTACTAGACGTTCCCATTTCTCTTAACGGTAAGCAACAAATAACAATATAAATTAAGTTGCGTCAAAATGAGAATGCCGATATTCTAAGTTCAAATGTTTTCCTTCAAACCACATAAATCAGGGAGATCACTAAAAACAGACTTTCTTTTTTCAAGTCAATTTGATTATACTTATGATTGTATTCAACAGGTATGTTAATAATAGAAATGAAAAAACCAGGTTGAAGACAGATTTTCGATTGCTGGGAGAGCTTGGTGTCGTGAATATTTAAATTTTTTGACTGATATTATTTCACTTGTACGTAAATCAAGCTGTAATATAGGTCGTGACTTGTCAAAGTCGTTAAAGTTTAAAAAAGGAGAAAAATTATAATTTGTTGCAATAGAAAAGACTTTTCTAGAGGACGGTCGTGAACCATGATAAAAACATTGGGAAACTGTCAACACGAATCAGCAAATTCTTTAAACGACTTCTAAACAAAATCTAAATAGACAACAAATACAACTAAAATAAAAATAAACCATCCTTTGACTGGATAATAAGCTTTTTTACAATCTAATAAGTTGGAAAAATTTAATTAGTCACACTAAAGGGAAATTTTAAATTGCCACGAAGTTCTTCATTTGGACGTTTTTTGGAAATTGACACTTGGCATGTGAAATCCCGTGAATAATTCCTGGCTACGTGTGCTCTCTTTTTTATTTTCTTTTGTTTCCAGACGCTACATCAGATTTTTCGTCTGAGTTGCTGCGTGTTGACAAGATTAAATTCTCCAAGCCGAGAAGTTTAAAATCCCACCGAAAATGATGAATTGGCCTGAACCATCGAAAACAAGTGATGTGCTTGAAAACAATGGTTGAGCCGTTACCACGCAAAGTAACGGAACGGCAAGTTGTTAGGATCGAAAATATATAATCAAATTTTATTTGCTTTTATCGTGTTTTATTATTCATTTTATATTTGGTATTTTTATTGATTTACCAATACATCTTTACTTATATATAAATCGTAAATTATGTTTGCTTGACTATCATTCAATTACATTATGTCATAACTGATTTGCAACAATAATATAATGGATATAATATTTTACCAGTTGACTGGATAGATAACATGTAACCCTTGACCGAAGCCCGAAAGTTAATAAATAAATACAGATTTTTGAAATATGTTTGTCTGTTTGACTGAAAGAACATAAATTTAACACAAGAGACCCAATCCAATTCTTGCCATAATAAGCGTGTTTTTGACAACCATATTTATTTTAAGTTTTGTTTAATTTTGATTTAATTTTTCACAAACAAATTTTAAAATTTGCAAATACATTTTTTGTCATTATAGCCTCTATAAATTGTCAACTATATTCCATATGTCCACATTAAATGTATCCGGGTGAAGCCGGATTTTACAACTAGTAGATGATAAATAATTGATTACAGACTGCGTGTCACATTAAAATAAGTATTTAGGTTTAGAAAAAACTTTGGACAAAAAGAATGAGAATAAAAAAATGAAGCAATGCTTGTGGCTTTATATATACGACTGAATTCGAAGGATTCTAATGTTTCGAAATAATCGAGTACCCTCTTTCAGAGCCTTCAGTGAGATTTGGATTTGAATTAAATGGAGGTTTGCTTAGAAATAACGACGATCGTTGTTAAATAAAAACCGTTAAACGTGAATCTCGACGGTGGCGAAGATAATACTGAACGTCGGCATCGTATGAGGATCCAGCCAAGTGGCTATTTATCTCGTGTTTAAATCGATTTGTATGCTAATCCCTGAGCGAAATCCGCGCATAAAATTGAAGGCATACGTGGGCCCTGGCAGATTTTAGATATCTGTCTGGCTAATTAGGATCCGCCGAAATGTTCGACTCAAAACTTTTTTAACCACTTACGTAACGATTTGCAATCACTCAAATGGAACATTGCGAAAACTTTAGGAATTGACTTGATCGAGCATTGATCCATAAAATAAACTTAGCTATAATTCCACCATGTCTAAGACAATGCATATATCGTATAAAGTGCTGGCATAACGAGCTGCCGATATTTTTTGTTGTGTGATGTAACGTTTTATGCCAGAATATAAAGTGCGCACGCAGCGTCACGTGTAATTGTAAAATATATTATTTAATGCCGCTTGTTAATGCTTAGCCGGGCTTTAAATTATGCTGTTTACTTCGCGTAATTACATTGCACGAAAAATCAGCCAAATGTCAATTCTTCGGTATCAATTATTTATTATGACTGCTGGATAACATACGATGATAGTTCAATAAAGCAAAGAAAATTTTCATCCAAACTATATAGTCAAGTTTCTATAGTTTTAGTTCTGATTTGATCGAACATTATTTTAATTACTTTGACTCGTGTTGGAGTAAAGCAAATAGAATAACTGAAATTTAAATGTTGAAATTTTTGGAGCATTTGATACATAGTAATAACTTTTATACAAATAATACAAAAATGGGAATTATATTAAATGAAATATACTTGTTTGAATTTGTCCAATCTCAACTGTTAATCATGAAAAGCAACTAAAGCCTATGTATTGACGTACTATGAATTTATTAATTTTGAAAAACTCCAGTTTGAAATTGACGTAAACGAAATTTGCAAGTTTACAATGGCGAGGTAATTCCGTGTAATTTCACTATCAATCGCAAAATTGTTCACGTGTACTAATTGAATTACAACAGCTGTAACCTGACACGAACCAAACCAAGTCAAACCCAAACTCCATTCACTTGTTACATTATATAATTAGAGACCACTTTGTTTCACAACTTTTATGTCACCACTCTTGAAGTGGCCAAAAATGCGTCGTCGCGAATTCTCGCGATACCAATTGCGGAGCACCGTCACTCGGGACTTTCCCCCACGTTTTCTTTTCACCTCCAGCAATTGGCTGACCACAATAAGTTTCCACACAATTAATCACTCCTCTTGGCGAGTCCAACGAAACAAGTGCTTTGCTAATCGTAGCAGAACATGTGCGTAACTCTACAATAAGACATGCAGCGCAATTGTAGACGGTAATCCGTCTTCCAATAGCGTTGTCTAGTTCGCCTTGGCATGGAAACCAAACATTTAATAAAGTCCTTTGTCTAATCTGGACGATCTATTATTATTATTGTTGTTATTATATCATGCTGGGCAACGCGCTGGACCAAACGAGGTTGTTGATCTCCGAACCGATAATTTAAATATTTTCTTACACACCATTTTTATACATGATGATATAATTATACTTTCAAATCAACTTTGTTTCCCTCCTCGCTCACACATGCACAAATAAACAAAAATGTCTTCAACATTAACTCGAACTAAACACATGAACGACATTTTAATGCTGATCTCTTAACTCTACATGCATTTTTTGCGATCGAAAATGAACATGCATACAAGCTGAATTAAAAAGCCTTCGTTTTGTGAACACATTTTTCCCTATCATCAAGTTTCCACGGGATACTTAAAAAAAATTAGATATTTAGTTGGGATGACAAGTGACGTATATATTAACGCCGGGTTACACGTGTACTTTGGATATCGATATGTCTCTGAAATTACATCCTCGCGAGCTCTCGGCACATATATACCTCACGCCACGCGACGTCAACGTACGGTGATTAATTCTATTACGAGATTATCGTCACGAAACTGCGAACACAGACATCTATCCACTTTCTTGTCACGGCAGCATTGTTGAGTTGCTCTCAGGTGTCTTTAACCTCCAGCGTCACCAGAGCTCTAAATGGCGCGGGACCAGATGCCGTAAAAAGGCGAACCTTCAACACCCTATAGAATCTTCCGTCGACAGTGTGATGATAAAAGAAACATTCCTTGCGTGAAGGTCAACTTCAAAACATCTCAATTTATATATTTATATATTTCTTTTAGCTTCATGATTCAATCAAAAAGAAAATAAAACAAAAGAAAATAGAAAGATACAAGAGAAAATGGAAGAACTTTTAGTGCTGAGAAAATGTGCTCACATGAAGATCGGATCAACGAGATAACCGTCGGATGAATTTCCAATTTTAAAATCGGATTCGTCGACCTGTTCGAATTGGCCAAACGGTGAATCATGATGATGATAATAATAATAATAATATTAATAACAAAAATAATAATAACAACAACAAAAACAACAACAACAACAACAACAACAATAATAATAATAATAATAATAATAATAATAATAATAATAACAACAATAATAATAATAATAATAATAATAATGATAATGATAATAATGATAATAACAAATTACGCCAGCAAGATAGATAGCCGAAACGTTTGTGTGGTTAGTTCAACATCATCGTCTTGGATTGATAACCGAACATGTGCGCCAAAGAAAGAACTGGATGAGTCCTCTTTTGTTGTATACCTGAATTGTCAAATAACCGGTCGATAACATTTCGACAGCATGTTGAATTATGCACCGTGTGTTCAGCAGACTCACACAAAAAGGATATTGACACATCGCGATGAAATTCACGCTCGCAGATGTTTCTGTATTTACTGGCACTGATAATACCCGGTGCTTGATAAGTTGCAAAAAAGTCAATTATACAAGTCCTTAAAACATATTTATGAAGGATTTATATTATTTGTTTAATAATTTCACTGGAAAAGAAATTGTCTACCAAGTTTTACTAAAGTATAAATAAATTTGTGCAATTAAATCTGTTTTAAGTTTTGTAATGGGACTTTCAAAGCAATCGCAGACAGAAGCTGTGAATTGTTTAGCCAATTACTTTTCACTTAACCGTTCGAAGAACCCTTTTTTGATGCTTAACTTTGTTTTATGCCTTTCGGTAGTCCCATAAATTGTATGTCTGAATTACGAGTCAATATCCTAAAGAAGAATATCACAAGCACGAAGCTAATTGGACTATCCAGGAACTCGAATTCGGGTAGTCTCTGATTATGACTGAGGTACGTACTGTCAGGGATTGCCAAAATCTAACACTAGCACCGTCGATTGAATTTTGCAACCTGAAAAGTGGTCGCAAATTCAATCAACCGGACTGTTGTGCGCGTCTTACGAAATTCCTCTCCCTATAACGGCAGGCTATTCAATACAAAGTAAGTTGAATATCCAATGATGAACGAGCGTTAACGAATGAAAAGACGAACGTCCGATTGTGCGCCGAGAGCATAATGCGTGGACAAATCGGCCTGGCAGAAGAAGAATTTCTATTAGCATTGACTTATGCCTATTCAATGTGTTGGATTTATATAGTCTGTGGAGGTCTGTGACCCAGCATCACTTAACGTCGACAACAAAAATCCTGAACTCGGAACGATGGCTGTGACCTTGGTACAGATGATGCCTTACCTTGTCTAGTTCAGTCGAGGGTGACATTTAAGACACAGGTCACTGGTCATAACACAATTCGAGCGGAAGCAGATTACCGGAACTTTCAGGAACGTTCACCACTGCAACCACTGGTTCACCAGAGGCCGACACCAAAAAATATTTACACAATGCACTGCACCAATAAATGAAGAGGACAATCCAGGTAACAGATTAATCCTCGAGGGAGAGCAGTACAGGTAAGCAAACCAAGCGCAAGGCACCTGTTGGTCATACGGCCAAAATCCCACGTGTGCCCGAGGGTTCGGACTAGAGGTGGCGCTTCGGGTCGAGGGTAACGCCGGATTGCGCGACGATGACAATTGATAATGATATAACAATAGCCGTGCGTTCTCCACTGGTTCGGATCTTACACTGAAGACTAAGGTACACATACACATGTGTGTCGGACCGGCAGGCAGGTAGAAGAAGGTGGAAGGTAGGTAGGTAAGTAAAGAGGAGGAGATGGTGTGTATGGTGGCAAGGGAAAGGGGGGGACGCCGCGCGCTCTCCCGTGCACTCTGACGCACGTGTATCAGTGTTGCAGTTGACGTGTGTGCGTACAATGCAGAGCTCTCTTAGTCCACGACACAGACGCCGCTGGAGACATAAGTGGACGACGTCCGTGTATGCAACACACCGCAGCGTATCATGCCGTGGCTTGCCTCACCCCACGTCACGCAACACACCATCACGACTCAGTTACATACGATAGCAGGCGAACGAGCCACAAGGTAGGCAGGTAGCCACGCTAAACTGAAGACACTAGAGGTGGGTCGAGACGGAGCGATGGCCCCGCTACGAGAGACGGAGACAGTCAAGTGCAGCCCGATAACAAGGGGCCAGACAAGAACAGGGCACGTTTTCCCCCACGCACTGATCAGAACACAAACAGCTTCGATAAAAAGACTCCCGACTTACTCTTCCCCTATATCCATCTCAAACGATAACTGGCCCACATTGATTCACCTGCCATTATACTACTTCAATACAATGCACAATTTTGTTTCTCCCAAAGATGAAAACAAGCTAATACTTTTTGAGATCAAAGGATAAATTTTATATTCAACCAAACCTATTAATTCTTTCACTTAGTTCAAATTAGAGCATAAATTGTCACTGTCAAATGACAGACATTAAGAATTAAAATTGAATGACATTTAAATGAACCAAACTTGCGACAACTCAAACTTTCATTGATTGAAAATAATGTAACAACAACAACAACAACAACAATAATAATAATAATAATACATTGAAAGGGAGATCGATTTTTCACCTTTTTTTACTTGTGGTTGAAAGATGACCGGTATGAAACAAGCAGGAGCAGGTCGTTTCGCAGGTGGATAAATATTGTCGTGTCACGCTCTCGCTAGGTGTCGACAGGTTATTGGATATTAACAGCCGAAAGTGTCAAGACCGACTGATAGTTCTTAGTAGGCTGCAATGTACTGTCGTCTTGTGGCGACGAGACTATGATAGGCCACGCAAAGTGTCCGGTGATAGTGTCGATAATTCAGTCAAGACCTTTCATTACCCTATTGATTGCTTCATTGTGCCAGGCACTGACCTCTGCGAGAGCATTTTCGGCGACAACTTAAGCCCTCGCTGTTGCTCGCTCGCTCCACAGCGTCCGTCTCGTTCTTTCTCGGCTCTTTGCTTTTCCCTACCAGGATTCGTTCCAGGCCTATGAATACACACACTCAGCCGCGGATAGTGGTCCGCCAATTTTGTAGGTCGCATCTCCGCTCCGTTGTCGTGTACCGTGTTAACTCAATTTGTTCGGTAACGCCATGCATCGAACCCTTTCTTGCGAAAACAGACGTCTACATCTAAAACAAACCATATACATTCGCTTTGTGAATACAAGTAATTAGTTTAAGCTTCGTTACTGCACTGTCAGGTTTTTTTATTCTCATAAATATATATATATTTTATTTTATAATAATGCTACGTTAAGTTTTTTAGACTTTTAAAAATTTGCTTTTACAATTGAATCAAGTGTTTGGTCGTAAACAAAATAAAGATAAAAGTCATCCTCAAATCGTCCTAGAAGTTAACACCACTTGGTCTTCCTAAATATTTTTAAACGGTACCTGTTTTGAAATTTATACGATGACGTTTTATTGTTTTCCATTTTATTTATCTTTGCTGTTAATGAATTCAAAATCATCAGCTTACTACACTCCGGTTCTAAATAGTAATAAATTAAAGTCAGCCCTCTCTTACCTGTGTCTCTTTCTTTCTGTCTGACCCAATTTTTCATTTGACCCAGTTTTCGATGTTATAGCTGATTTGGAAAAAATATGACTTCTTGTCCACTAGTCTTGTTATAAATTTTTTTTGACATAATTTATACTTTTATCTCCTATATAATATAATATATACAAATTTATTCTATTTCTTAATTCTTAGATTTAGATTTTAATAAAAATACAGTATTTATGATACAATTCTTAGATGAAATGTCACAATTTTGAAGTAATTATTTCATTGTTTTTTTTCAAATATAAAATAAATATTATAAATATAAATATATAAATATAAATATATATATTACATATTCAAATAAAAAATGAAACTAAAGTCCAAACAAAATGTGTGCAGTTGCATTAATACAAGTTTTAATAGACGCATTTATAAAAAAAAAAAACTAATTCATTTGAATGAGATTAAATTTTGAAGTACAAATATAAGAATCGTATGTTTCAAAACATTCAAATCAAATCACAAATACGAGTACGTTGCTATAGTTAAATATCATACATTTAGATAATTTTTCAATCCCGATTCATGGATAAGTCAATCACTCAAAGAAAGTCACATACAAGTATTCTTTTGAATGATTAGAGAAGTTTTTTTCTCAGTTTTATTGATATCGATTACCATTTTGTGCGGAAAAATTGTTACATTTTGGCTAAAATCTTTTATAAATTGCAGTGAGTTAGAGAAATTGACGGGACAATTTCTTTTAATTTGTTACAATATTTACGATATAATTATATTTGAATGTGAACAACCCTGGTGTCAAGATTTACACCAAAACGTACTCCACAAATTTCCGTACAAAAGTGGTAATATTTACACCGAATCTATAAACATTTTCGGGTGCGATGGTACAATATTGTGATACCACGTGAAATTAGCAATAAAAAATAGTTGATGGAATTATCACCTTTTGCAATGTAAAAACTGCATTTATATTAATATCAAAGCAAAAATCCACATCCACAAAAAAACATTAAAAATTCAAGTGCATTGATGAAGTAATTAAAGATCATATTTTTAGCTAAATATCAGTCAATAATTAAATGACGTGTAATTGCGTCATTAGTTATTTCTTCCTCTTCCTATAGTAAAAAAAATTATCGCTGCTGTTTCCACCTTTTTTTGCGACATTTTTGAAGAGCCAAAAAAAAGTAGGTTCATAATTGAGCGATCAGGGGTCAAAGGGTACATGATTTGTATTTTTAAGGTCACTTAATCAGGGGTCAGAGATAAAGTCATTCTTTAATTCAACGTCACGCGATTTAGGTGTGATAAAAAGACAGACACAGTACATGAGTGAATTACACAGGTAGACGGGTAAATTACACGGGTAAATTACACAATTAATTTACACGAATGAATCACACAATAAATTAAACAGGTATACTGCACGGGTGAATTACACGAGTAAATTATACGGGTAAATTGAACATACCTGTTTGGAGAGAAATCACGTTGTCCTTGATCCATTGGTGACCTAACCTCAAAACCTAGGTCAACTTTCACTCTGGACCATCAAGAGTAAGGGTTGCAGGCACATCCGTTATACATCTATCCCTTGTACTGAGATAGGTGATGGGGGACATCACGTACACAGCAGGTTGCAGTGTATGCAGTGTTCAAACCAGCACTTTCCATCTGTTGCCACTAGAGGCCACTTAGCTACCGTATAAGACTTATTGTTTACATCACAGGCGACTACAGGCCACCTGTCAGATGAGCAAAATATGGCCGGAAAAAAACCAAATGGATATGTAAACCTCAACAATACCATAACGATGAACGACACCTCGATGAATGATGCAGTAATGACCGACCTGCATGAGCTCTCTTTATCATCGATCAACCTGAATTACCCCCCCCCCCCCCCCCAATCTTCAAACCTCCGTATCTGATTTCTCATCGCTTAACGAAACTTTGACAGCTATACGTCAAGATGTTCACCAACTGAACAGAAACATTACTGTTTCCATCAATACAGTCACAAAACAGATGCAAGAGAACAAGGAAGAGCTTTACAGCCAACTAAACCTACTATCGGTTCGCATAGACCTAATCACCTCAAAACTTGACGTTATTGAGGAAAATTAATCAGTGACGGCTTCTCGCATCACCACCCTTGAAAATGACCACAATGAGAAAAATTTTAGACAGTTTTAGCCAATTCAACTAAGTTTTTAGTTGATTATCGGACAACTGACAAATCTTGTCAAATCAACTGAAAAAATAAGTTG
>JAQQRF010000894.1:0-28099 GCA_030523145.1 Trissolcus brochymenae
AAATCTACTTTATCGAAAAAAAAATATAATATTAAACTCTCTATATATATATATATATATATATATATATATATATATATATATATATATATATATTTGTTAAAAAATTTATAATTGTTAAATTTGGATAAAATCGTTGATTTTTTCATGTTGGAATCGCATAAAAAGCGTGTTGCTTAATAATTATCGAGCAATAATGATTGAGAACGGCCAGGAAAAAGTAATGTCAATTATATAAAATTATATAAGAAAATGAACACGTAAGTGAAATGCAAGCAAAAAATATGGTTGAAATTGTGTCAACTTATATCAACGACTGTACACAATGATAGTTTATTCAATTTCCAAATTGCAAACCTTTATCAGAAACTATTGAACATTCAAATAAATTATACTGCACTCACGAGTTCTTTTTTTTTAGAACAGCACAATTTAGCAACTTTTTCAGAATAACACATTTTTTACTTACACCCATAACAAAACTAAATTTAGAAATTCAATTGTTTGGTTCGAAAAAAGCAAGGCTTGTAAACAAAATATTTATTATAAAATGTTGTTTTGACCAAATTTTTCAATCGTATACGATTTACATAAGAAATAACAATTTTTTGTTCTCAAAATTGATAAGAACCTATGATTTTGCGTTAACTCAGTTATGTCATATTCAGCGAGCATATGAGAGATGTGTTATTATGATTTAGAAAGTGAGTCTTTAATGACAGCACTGGGGATTTAAAATGCTGCTTGCAGACTGCTTCGTACATTGCAGATGGGATAATTCTATGCCTCCTATAAATTTTGTTAATCAACAATGGCACAGGAAACATTCGTGTATATTTTACCTATTTTTCGCAAAGAAACTCCATTGTTTAAAATTAATGTTACGTTCAAACTTTTAACCGAACGTTCAATGAAAGTCGTGTACATGGAAAAAGAAATAACTTTTCACTGTGGGTTTTGTGAACAAAGGATTTCGGCTAATTTATTTTCTCTTGTTATTTCATCTAAATTAATTTTTTCCTTGTTTTTCCTTGGATTAAAAAAAGACATTGTTTCCAGTTTTAATTATAATATTTGATCATTTTCTGATGGTATGCGGTTGAATATAAAACTTCTAGTGACAGCTGGGTTGTGATTTTACATGTCAATTAAAAGGATTTAATTATACAGTTGTTGATTAGTAAAGTAAATGATTTAACGATCTGTATACTTATCGACCGTGATTACAATATTTTTAATCCGATCACAGCAATTATTTAAAGAGGTGTTAAGTACATTAGAAAATTATGAAATTAGAGACTGAGACTAGAATCTGAACAAAGAATTTTTTGTTTTAAAGCAGAAAACATCGCAAAACATTGCAAATATAAAATTTCATTATCACACGGCCCTCGCATATTTATAACTTTATCAATAACAAACTTTGTATTCAAGACATGCACGCGGAGTAAAAATAAAAACAAGTTTTCATAAGTTAGTGACGTTCATCCTGTGATGGTAGAAGTACTCAAAAGCACTCTTTTGATTAATGTACACTGTCTCTGAGGTTAATAAAAATGTAAGAAAAATTTGTTTCATATTCAGCGCAAGCTCCAACTCGCAAACACAAATTGTTGATTTAGGAAACAATGTGCATAATTTTCAGAATTTCATTATCTTAAATAAACTTTATTCCATCTCCACAGCATGAATAGGTTTTTGTAGAAAAATGTTTTGTGTTTTGCTTGATTAAAAAATCATTTTACATCATTACGGCGATTTTTAATTGGGATTGACCTGAAAAGACCTTTCACATATTTTCATCACATTTATTTTTCAACTGATGATTACATCTTGTGATATACTGTTGGCAAATTTGGAAAACCATGATTTCAAACGAAGTTCAACGTTGACGGTCGTGTGGTTTCTGAAATCTAATAAAAATGTTGTCTGCATGATGAAATTTGTCTTTTGAAAAATCATAACAAAAACTTGTTAAAAATAGATGAATATTATTTTTCATTCAATTGCTTTCATCAATAAGCTAGAATGAACAAATGATTCAATCTGTGATAAACTTTAAAATGATTAAATTTATAATATACGTTGATCGGCTGGTTTTTTACAAATAATAAATATTTTGTGTTGAAAGTCCCCTCAAGTCTATATAGCTATGTGTCTGATATAGCAAAGTATATCCTTTAGAATAAAGTGAATACAAAATTAGAGTGGTTGTTCCTAATTGAAACCGATGTCTGCTTTTTAACAAAGTTATACACTTTGAATGACACTCACAGATGGCATGGCGTATTTTTTATGCCGGGGCGAAACACAAAGGAGTCGGGTAGAGGAGAGAACAGAACACTGCACGTGACACGCTCGACTTATGCAAACATCATTATGCGTAGGCGCGTCGGCAGATGACAGAGCCGGTGGGTTATGTAGATCAGCGCTGTCGTCGTCGAGCGCCGATCATGACTGCATGCAACCCAAAAGCAACATGGAAAGGTGAATCTCATGGAAAAGGGAAAGAGAGTTTTACCCTTCCTTTCGCCGGACTTATCGCGAGACTCGCCATCAGATATATCGGCCGCGAGAAAGTCGACTGCAATATTTATGCGACGTCGATTAGCGTTCGACAGTGAGCTCCGCACAAATGCGCGCAAACGCCTCGCCACGGCTTTCTAATTGTCTTTCCGATATGGCTGCTGCTTGATTTACGTAAGAGCTTAGACGAGGAGCCGATTATCATTCGAACGCGAGCAAGAGACAAGGAGAAATGTCCGTGACTGTTATTCTCACTCTCGTCCCAGGACCAAGAAGGAAAGGAAATGTTTTTATTCAAACTTTTTCATCAGCTAAATTGTGTTCCATCTCAAGAAGAAAACCGCCCGCAAATTCTGCAGCGTTTACAGAAACACCAAGTTCATCAGTTTCAGAGAAGCGATGGAAAAATAAATTTATGGCTGTTGAATTTAATTCAAACAAATTTATGATATCTTTGGGATACAATAAAATAATAATATTGTTAGATGTCACAAATTTAATTGTGTGCATCAAGTTGCAAACGACACGTCATGCATTGTGAGTCAAACAATTTTTTTTTTTGCTGATTCACACCTTTTTTCGCTGTGATTGTAATTGATGTCGGATTATTTTGATTATGAAAAAGCAGCACGATTGAAAGGATTATTGAAGTTGAGCTGAGACACAACCGGCATCGAGAGAAATTGTAATCCAGTTTCCGTGCTTGTAGGACGAGCAAAGTTTGATCGGAAACTTGTTTGCTGAATATCAGTTTTTGAATTTTATTTAATATCGTCGTATCTATCATTTATATGTTTAAATTATATTCAATTTAATGGAAAAATTTGTCTGCAATGTTTTTCATATTTAACAAATATGAAATTTAAAATTATAATTAAATATGGAAATTGAAATTGTTAATGAAAGCGAAAGGAAAAAAAAAATACACATATTTTATGGTTTGATCTTTTAATGAATTTTTTTTTTAATTGATGAATTTCAGTTATAACATTTAAAACAAAAAAGAATCATTGAAATAAAAAAAAATGTATACAAATAATGAATGAATTAATTGGTAGCGTTTAAATTAAACGATTAAAAGATTTAATGCACAAATTTGCATTCATTTTTAATTAATTCTATTTATCAACGGTCGAATAAACTTTATCTTAATTTGAGTTTAATTTCATTCTTAAAATGTCGAAAAATTAGACAATCGTGAATTGGTCCATCGACTTTATCTCGTTCATTCACTGGAGTTATATTTAGTTTATTTATTTTTTTTATTCCGAATTTATAATTGCTGAGTCATCCACCGCAGCTCTCTTTTGTCATTTTCTTCGTTCTTTCTTTCCATGTAATAGATGTACATATATATTATTCATCCACTTGTATCCATCAAATTTTGCTGTGTCATTCTGAACCATCAATTCAGCCGCTTTTTTAATTAAATCTCAGTTAATAGCGTGAAACGCTTGACTTTTTAATCTGGCCAACTTTTCGATTAAATGATTTTCAACTGCTCATTTTAATTAAAAATCTGTTTCTATCAGCACTAAAATGTATACTTTTAAAACGACAACCCAAATGCAGCTAGAAATCTCATTGGGACAATTTGTTTGTTCATTCCCTCGATATCTATAAATTTTCAAACGCAGAAATTCCGAACATCCGCGTATGTACATCGCGAGAGATAATTAACAAACCCTGTTTCTGCGTATCCGTTTTGATCTTCGTTTCAATCGATAATCGCGTTGTGTAACAGTTTGTCATGTATCGCAAAACCGGAATTGAAATTTCGACAGTCATTTTTTTCCGGTTCAAAGTTCAACCATTAGAACAAAAAAAATGACGTCTTCCTTATTTTTGCGAAATTTAAAAACAAATTATTCAGCGTCACATGATGATGGGTTGATTAAGTAATTGATAAATAACGCGTCGATATTATGAAATCAAAAGGTTGCGTAATATCTGATGCGCATTGTGCCGCCGCCAATTAGCGCGCGGGCGTAAACCTGCACCTGGCTATGAATTTTGTTCGAAGAAAACCTGTGTTAGACTATCTGTTTGTTCGCGACGTGTTGTTTTTTCTCTCATTCGTTCAACATCGAGAATCCGATTAAATTGCGAATAATCAGTACATATCGGCGCAGCCTCGGCGAATATTATGCAACCTATTTCTCTTGCTCAGAGGATTCCCAACTTTGTGAATCAATTAAAACCAAAGTTTTCCGCCGTCTGACAAAAATCAAGAATCATGATAATATAAGAATAGACAACTTATCGAGCAATTTGAATTTCAAAATATGACGAGGAACAATAGAACGAACTAAAGATTCAGATTAATTTTTATCTCATTTATCTAATGAGATACTTCAAAATATAAGACTTTTTTCATATATATAAGCAGACAATTTTTTTATTTAATTTGTTTTAGTTGCACTCGTTGGAAAGAAACAAAACTTACGCAAAATGTATAACTTTCTGTATATGTGATTCGTTTCGTAATATCTTATTATAACTGTTGCAGTTCCTATAATTATTTTTACGGGAAATAAAAAGTTGAAAAACAATTTACGCGCATGCGATGGTACGCACGAAAAGAAATGAACGCGATTTATCTCGCAAAATCTGTGAATCGATCATGAAAATCAGAACTAAGAAGTCTATATCTTTAATTGTTATTCCATAATCACGGATATCAAAAAAAAAAAAAAAAAAAAAAAATCCTGGCCGAAACGCCAAAGGCAATTGACATTGTAGGTTTTATTGTTTCGTCCGTATAGTGATGGGTTACGAAATAATCGCAATTTTCACGAAGCATAATTACACATCGGAAATTTATGTGCAATTAAATAGTCATTGCCAAGTGTGCCCTGGTCGCTGTTTTATTAATGACGGGGCGTCTCCCGACCGTACGAATACGCCAAAGATAGTTTGTAATAATGAAGTTTTGACAGTGGAGAGGAAGCGCGATGGATTATCTCGCACATTAGTATAACCGACGCTAGAATCAATTTTGCTAATCCAAATGGAGTGCTTGAGATACGAGAAAGCGGAAACAATAAACGGTATTTAAGAATCAGTGGAGCGAACAAAAATCTGTAACATCATTTAAACTTTTATTTTGAAACAAAACGATTAAAATCATTATTACACAAATTATTATTTTTTTTTTTTAAATAAACTTTTCTATTCATTTTTTCAAAGTTTGCTAGAAAAAGAAACTAACGAATCGTATACAAATTTTGGATTTATGATTTTTGAATTAAAATTTTATTTTCAAATTGCATGCAAATTATATCAACAAAATAAAATGAGAAACATTTTATGAATTGTTTAAATTTGAATTAAATTGTTTTGGTCTTTGCAAAAATTAGTCTGTCGATATCGGGGAAAAACTGTTTTACTTTTCCTTGATGATAAAACGTAAGAAACAAAAAGAACGTATAACAGCAACGTTACGCAAAGCCGCAGAAGTAAACGCACCGGATCGTCCAAAATGTTCGCGTTATTTGTGTTGTAGTATCTTTTGCACGAAACGCTCGTTGTTTTCGGTTCTTTCTTCCTTAAAATTCTTACGCCCCTCTGACTCAGAGTGTATTTCTGAATAATATTAGAACAGCTTAAACGTATATTTCTACGCGTCTCCATTGCTCTCGGTTCCCTCTTTTCTCTCTCGCTGATTTTCCAGCGCGATAAAAAACGCGATCTTTCCCCATATTTTCTTGCTTCTTTCACTCCTCCACTTTTTTGCACCCTTTTTATATTTCAACTATACATTCATATACGTTCGGCGTTTCTCGGCCATTGTCTTTTTTCAGCTTCAAGCCTTGTTGATGCTGAAAAAAGAGCTCTCGAAAAATGCATCGCGTTTTTAATTGGACTTGAAAACGTTGCAATGTTTTTTCATTTTCTCTCGATGACATTTAAAAACACAGAGGATAAACACGATTGTACTATTTTGATCGCCATGGTTTTGTTTACACATTCCGTAATAAAATGGCACTAACAGTGTCACAATGATAGTGACATTTGTTTTAGAAACCTCCGAGGATACAACACGGATTTGTTTATTTCTGCTGTTGCGTCACACGACGTAGTACTTTTTTACTTGTGATTAAGTGAAGTCGGGCGGAGAATATTTTAGTCTAGTTTTAGGCTTGGAACGCGGAAGACATTTGATGGCAGGTTCATTCTTTGGATCAAAGGGGAAATAACTTGAATTTCAAAATACAACATAGTTAAGTGCAAAAAAATGTATAAATCCAAACATGTGACTGAGATTTTCGAAAATCACATTATTACATTTCAGATCCAGATGGGATGTTCTCGCACTTAACTTATATAACAATAATGAGATCAACGTATCGCAGACGTTTGTCTGTCTTCCTTACTTCGGTTTGAATTGAAGCGAGGGAATTATTCACGAGTGAAGTAACTTTGAAGAAACAGTGAATAATTATGCGATATGCAGATTGCGCGAACCGGAAGTTCAATTTTGTTTATAAAATTTAATTCTTAGCATTTCAGTCTCAAGGAAGTTTGAAACTTGGTCATGAGATTTCAATTGAGAATTGGTTAATTGCAATGAGCTGACTGATTTATGCCATAAAAAGAACAAATCGCTAAATGTCGGTCAATATCAAGACATTAGGTTCATTATTAAAGAAAGGGGAAGGTCAATACATCAAGAACGTTCTTTGATATATCAACAATTAAGACGTTTGATTAATTTGTCATTACTTTTTTATACTTTTTAAATTTTGATGTTTTTATTTTGTTTGTTCTACTTGAAAATAACATGATGAAAGATGGGATTCACTTTTTTTTATCATCCTTTCTCATTAAAAATGTAAAACAAAAAATGTTTAAAAAAATGTTTATTTAGAGATCGTGAAAAACAATTTTGTTTATGTTCTCATTTATATATTTTGGAACAGAAAATTGTTGACCATTCATTTTCAAAATTAACATCGTTCTAAGTATATGTTTAGTAGGGTGACTTTTATTTTCAAAAAGTTTGACTCAAAGTTTGTCAGATCTTCATTCAAAATCTTGTTTAGAATATTGAAAAAATAATTTCTGAACATTTCCAGAATTTTTCAATCACATTAAAAAGGTTGAATTTTGAAACGGGTTTATAAAAATAAGGTCTTTAGATTTTTAAAAAATTTAAAACTTGTATAACTTTTAATATTTCAAGCATGAAAATGTAAACTTCGTATACTACTGTTTTGACGAAAATATTTTTTTTTTAATATAAATAAAATATATTCTGTATATATAAAAAATTTATGAAAAGCGAAAAAAAGGCTAATATTCATTATATATTGTTAGAAACTATAATTTCGTCCGTGAGAATTATCTTGAGAAATGCACATCGAATAAAAAAAAACGTGCCTAATATATTAAAAAAAAATTTTAACCTGATCTATTAAGTTTTTCAATTAATATGGCTTATGTGCATATGAATTAGTATTTTGTCTTTTTAGGTTCGAATCTATTCATTGTAAATATATACACTGTAAATTTATTCATTTGTTGTTTGAACTATAAAATTCAATTACATAAAATGTTTTCCTTCTTTTATTTATACATGCTTAAAAGTTTCAAGATCAAAAAAACCTGTCATAAATCGATTTTAGACTTCAAAGTTGATTTCAGAAACTATCATAAAAAAATCGAGATAAATCGCATCAGCATTAGTTGATCGAAAAAAATTCATTTATTGACAATATAATGAAAAAATTATATGGTCAAAAAAGATTGTTTGACAAAAAAGAATGCTTGACATTAAATTAAAGTTCAGCTACCTCTAAAACAGTGTAGTATACAAAGATTCAAATTTGTATGCTAGAAATATTAAAAGTTACACTTAGAAGACTTAAAAAGTCTAAAGACCCCATTTAAAACCCATGTTAAATTTCAACCTTTTACAGGTACGAGTTAATATGATTAAAAAAATCTGGAAAATTTCAGGAATTATTTTTTTAATATTTGAAACAAGAATCCGGGGGTGGAGGTAAAAAATTTAAACTTTTTGAAAATAAAGGCCACTCTAATATTTAGTCAGTTCTACCTCCATAAATCTGTTTCAGAGCGTGGCATGAACACGTGTTTCAAAGTATACGTTGTGTGACACACAATGCTCACCGAAATGAAGTCCGCGTTGTTTTCGGATTAGACTCCCCGAAGACTGTAATGCAATACCCTCGTACACGCAAAATATACTTGCGTTTATGTGCACACATTCATCAATGCAAATTTGTCTCGAGCGTATGCTATAAATTATGCTTATTTCGACGGTCAAGAATGCAATTATTTATTTACATGATTGGAGCTTTGTTCAGGTACTTTATTCTGGTCATAAGTGGAATTCTCAATTTTACATTGGAAAATAAACCCAAAAATGAACAAGATTGAACAACACGAAAAATGTTAAAGTACATATTTTTGACAGTGACTGATTGCAAACAAAATAATCGAATTCCATGAGGTAAGTTTTGCTTGACAATTTTTTCCTTTGTTTAACCAAAATATCCGTTCAACGAACATGACAACAGAAATTTGAGACAAAAGTGGCTCTCTCCATACACGCCTCGCTCCTGTTTTAAATTTCATTTAGCTGAATGCTGCAATTTTGTATGTAACGTTATGGAATCCGCGGATAGAAATTGTTTTCACGCTCACATCTCTGACATGAACTCGATATAAACTCAACAAAAAGCTCCGGATTTATTTTCCGAAGGAAATGTGATGTTTTGTGGAGGCGTAGAATTTGAGTCAGAATCCAAGTCAGCTATAAATATACACTTTAAGCAAAAGATTATATGCTTGACCTCTCTTCTTATATAATTTATTAAGATTTTACATTCGGATTTTCACAGACAACAAATTTCAATGTAAACCAAAGTTCATAATTTGCTATCGCTAGTAAATTATACGGATAATCATAAAATCTGTTTCGAGTTTTCCAGATCAAAACCCGTTAAAAGGCCAAAAAAAAAACAATTTGGTAGATTCATTTTTTGTATTATCTTTAGTAGATAATAATTTTTATTTATTCATTTATTTATATACAATCAAAGGGTATGCACCTGTTATAGAAATTTTTTTTACAAAATATAATATGCACAAAAGAATGTGTTCACTTCATTGAACTATTACAATAAAAATTTTGCGTTTTTATAAATAAGAGTCAAATGCAGAATAATATACTGAATAAACAATCAAAAAATATAAATATACAATTAATTATTCTATATAAAAAAAAACAATTAATTTATACCTAAATTGAATGTTCAATATTTGTTTATAAAAAATGGTTGTAAAATGTTCAATGATGGTCCTTCCTGGTGCTTGTGGTTTTCTGTGGTCCAGGTTAATAATTCAGGGCTGTTGCTGAAGTTGATAAATAAAATACAAAATAATAATAGGATGTTAGAAAAGTTTGATTGAAAGTTTTGGGCGATTGGGACACATCTTGATTCAGTCTCTTGCGACGAGTATTTCTCAATAGACTGATTATTCTAGCTGAGAAAGAGCAGCTCGTTAGGCCTTGTTTCGGTTCGACGATGAAGTGAAACGTGGAGTAATTGATCGTGAGACATTACAACTGAATATTCCTCGTGCCAGTTTCCATCGCCAACTTGCAAAGTTACAAGTATTCTTATCGGCGGTCCAATTTATGTGATGAATATATCCCTGTACCTGCGGTTGCATGGACTACCGCTCGGGATATGTATCAACGCGCTTAGTCACTTTATATTTTCAACGCGAAATAAACTCGTTCGCGCCTATCAAAAGTCGGCGTTCGTATTTCGAGCCAGCGATTATACATGATTCACGCACTTAATACTTTTATCACATTAAAAACAACGGCACTTGTGCCAATTTTAATTTTGAGCGAGACAATTTAACGGCACTTTATTGTGTGCTTTAATTTTGTTTGCAACCAATCAAATGTACATAAACATAAAATTGTCTGGTCACAATTAAATTTAAAACAAAAAAAAAGAACTAAGAAAATCAAAACAAGTTCATCGCAAAAGGAAAGAAGTTCAGTGATAAAAGTCAAGATAACAAATTAAAATTACAAATGTCTGCAAAGCTTGGATTCAAACTATATTTTAATTTAAATTCGATTTTGATTCGTTTAATTTAACACGTCTTCTCTGCTTTGCATAAATGTAAAACGTTTCTGTCTTCGTTGCAATGTAATTATTAAAAGTAGTTAAAACTCGTAGTGTATGTAAAATTGTCGTTGCTTTAAGAAATATTTCTTTGATGATGCAGTAAAAGAAAATTAGAGCGACATGAAAGAAACTCTACGCTCTGAGATATGTAATAAGATGAAAAATTTGTTCTTATCGCATTTTTGCGCGCACTTCAAGTTTGTCTCGTGACTTATAAAAGATGTTTGACTTTTGAAAAATAAGATGTAATATTTTTATCAGAACGACTTTTTTCATATTCATTGATTATTTTTTTTTAGTTCAAATATAATAAACTCACTAAATTGTGTGCCTGGGAGATAGAATCGTAACCCTATTTTATATTAAACTTTAGTTTTGCGATTGTATATTTTGTTAAAGAACACCATTCATTCAAACAACATTGTATTTTTAAATTTTCAACATAACATAACCCAAAACTTGAAAAGAATGAAATTCCAATAATTTGTTCGACGTATACCACACATTTTGTATTTCCTTTTTTTTAATCAAGTTTAAAGATATTAAAATTATAAGTTAATTAATTATAAGTTTTTTTTTTTCATTACTGGTACCACGACTTCAATATTTCATACAAGAAATGTAGCCGTAAGCTCTATCATTTATATTTGAAAGGCTTCAGCTTTATGATGAGCAACTATTGAAAAACGTTATATTAGTTTTTATTTTGACACAAAAATCAGGGTCAATGTTAATTATTGAAGCAAAACAAAAGTGATTGAAATTAATTAAATAACTAAAAGCGATTTCTGGTTCATTTTCAGCTTTCGCAATAAATGTTGGATCAAAGCCAGTGATAAACGCTAGGAGGATTCGGCGAACAAATGATTAGTAGAACCAGCAAATTGACCGCCATAAACAGACAAATGCAGCAGACGCTTAAAACGTCGAACACCAAAGTGAGCCATTTTTAGTCCTGCAATCGTGTCATATTGTGCTCTCGTATCGCGTGAGCATTCGTCTGTATACAATAGATTATTGATTTACCAGCACTAACTGAGCGATCTCTGAGTAATATAGTCCCCTTTAGCAGATTCGCATTTGAAACCGTGACACATTTTTCAGAGCTTGAAAAAATACTGACCACAGCGGTGCAAGTCAAAAAGTTGAAATTTTTCTGAACAATGTTTTATCCATCATTGATGCTATAGTTCACCCTAAATGAAATAAATGATTGATGTTATTACATTATCATAAAAATAAAATTGTATTAGGCAACATTCGAACTAATTACGCAGCGCTTGTTTCGTCAAGCGCCGTCGTCATAGTTGTGAAACGAAAAAAATACGCGACAAGAAATTGTTTGCACCGATAACTATAATACATAAATAATTAATCCGAGTTACTTAAGTTAATTTTTTTTTCAATCGTTGAAATAAATTATTCAACAAATTTATTATATACTTTTTCTCAGTCATTAGGCGACAAATATTTCGATGGCATTTTTTTTTCATTCTACAACAACATAATTAATTAATTTCTTGCCAATTTATTGAAATTTGACAAATTCGATCTGATCCGAAATTATGACGATTAAAAACATTTATAATTGAAAGTGATAAGATGCATTGAAAAGTATAATTCTCGATACAATTCATACTAGAAAAAAAAAATTAATAAGAATAATGATACATCTTATACAAATCGTCTTATTTGCCAAGTCATGCCTGGCATTATTGTGTCTGAAAGTGGCAATTTTTACTATAAATTACCGATAAAAAATGCATAACTTTCATCGTATACCGTTATAATTTATCGAGATGAAAAAAAAATCGATCTCAACGTTATTGCATCTCAGATCTGATTTTCTATGCGTGCGCTTGTACACAATTTTTATCCTACCTCTCAATTCGATTGGTACTATTATGCAGTAAATTCTTGCCGTTCATTTTGTTTTACACAAAAAACCACAATTTATAGGGCGAAGTTGTCGACAATGCAAACTTGCCAAGACAAAACTAAGCAACTGACATTTAAATTAAAGGTTTAAATCAATTGATTACGAAGGATCTTGACGTCGTATGGAGAGTTGGAAAATCGGCTTTTTTGTTATTAAGATTTGTTTGTAAAAATTAAATGGAAAAATCAAAAAGAAAAAAAAATATTGTAATGTTTTTAAATTCAATGTAAATTGATTGAAAAGATTTTGAAATCTTTTGTTTAATAATTAAAATTGTATTTGCACACGTTAATAGTTTAATCGCATGCGGGAGTTTCTTTTTTTTTTAAGTATATCGACCGGTTAATGAAATCGAGAGTATAGCCGAGAGGATGTGTTGGAATGAAAATTATATCGTCTGCAGTGCATTTAAATTTTAATCGATCATGATTATCCGGCCCACGGCGATAACGAGCGCTCATTGCGATACATTATTTTTAGACGCGGCATGCGCGTCGAGTGCTTTTGTTTTCGTCCGTCTAATGTATTCATTGATCGTTTACTCAATTTGTTTCCGGCCCTGCGCAACTTACGTATTTCGCTCATTGTAAAGAGAGGAGACCGATTAATATTAATCACCGGCTTTTCGCACGAATTAATGAACGTCGCATTGTTAGCGTGCTTCAACCTTTTTAAACCTTATTTGATTTTTGTTATTTTAATTTTATCAGTTCTTGTGTAACGAAAATTACCATCAAGTTTAAAAATGTTCAAATCGTCTCAAATTAATCGGTAAAAAATGATTTTGGTAGAATGAAACAAATAAATCGTGCGAAATCACCGATCGGAATTTCAGTAATTCGAAAATATATTTGTAATTGCTATTTTCATGAGGTGAGCATTTCTAACGCGCTATAATTTAGATTCAAATTACATCCCAAGTGAACAATGTCATAAAACAAATTGAAGTGCGGATGGAAGTCAAGTTTCGACGGTGCATTAGTGGCGCGCTTTGATCTCAAAGTGGTTTATTATAAATGATGTATAAATGTCGCGACTAATGAGCATTTTTTTGTAACAAGAGAGGAGGCAATAAAAAACATTTTTTTTCATGCCTCTGAAATGGGAGAATGATTTTTGTGTTCGGGTATTTTGATTAGACACTAGATTTTATCAGTTGTTGATTATTTACTTAAATTAGACCGCTCAACTGAGAGAAAACAATGAATAATCAGCATCCATGAAAGTATCTTTTGCATATGTAGCCGTTAATAAGGATAATGAAATTGGTGCATTATATGAATATGAATGTTAATCAGCTCATGTGGGCATAGAAAATGAGAAAATTTATCTGACCAGTCTGGACGTACTTTATATATGTGCACAAAACAGCCACCGTGAATTCGATTTATGTGATGAAATTATAACTAGCTGCTATAAACTTTCGTGATACGCGCACTAACGCCAATTAGATTAATCTGGCATTTTTTTTTAAATTATTATTTACATTTTTAAATGAGTTGACGACCGATAGACAACATGTACGCTTTTACTCTGTTTTATTTCAAGCTGATTGATTGAAGTTTAATTAAAATTATATTTTTTCACCTCTTTACTGGTTGCAAACGCTTTTGAAACTCTGGTACAGCTTTTATATTTTTAACATTTTTTCAAGCAATTCGACGAATAATTTTGTAAATAAATTGTCATTTTCAAATAAAAGACAGATTGAATGTTCGAATATTTTCGTACTGTTATTTTCAGAGTTTCTCATGGCCATAGGACAAAAAATTGACCATTTTGTGAACCGACGTAAAATAAATCTTCTCCAATTTTTATGTCAATTTTTATTTTTTTTACAATTCTTTGAATAGAATTTAATTCAATTGCATGAAGAGCAATTAGAGCATTTTTAAAAATTTTTTAATTTTTTATTTTTAAATTTGCCGACGAAAAATTAATATAACAAAAATACTAAAAAATCATCCAATCGATAATTCGCATATTACGCTATTTTTTCACTGGTCTAATGTATATAATTTTTCGAGTATTCGAGAAAGATTTCAGCATTTTTATATATTTTCTATGCGAGGATTCTCGCAACAGCCTCTCGCCATAAGCAATACATATTCGGCGGCCTAAATATAACAGTGAAGAAACTCGCGGTAATAATTCTTCGTACCAGATGCGTTCAGGCCAACTTGGCAGAAAATTATCTTTTGTTTAATATAAACATTAGACATGATTAAATTGGAACAATCAAAAGTTTATCTGACACGATTGATGATTGAACTTTTATATCAAACACAATTCGACATTTTTATTAAAATATTTTGTTATTCAAATATCCAATTTTAATTTACTAAAACAAAAAAAAGTGAAATTGAGAGAAAAAATAAAAGAATATCGATCGCAATTCGACGCGCATTTAAATTGTTATTTGGTTCGAGATTTTTTTTTGTTTTTTTTTTTTCGTTACCAAGTACGAAATTCCTTTTGAACGGAGCCAGATTTTTTGGGTCATCGAGATGCAGAATTCGAAATGACATTTGGCCACAGTGTTCATTTTTGTCGCAGAATCCGACCGAAGGTCAGTGTTTGCGAGATTTATTGTGCAGTATCAATTGTACATATAAATATTTATAAAATGCAAAAAACTTGTCAGTTAAGTTTTTGTTTGTCTTCGTCACAGAAACCGAAACGAATTTTTCGGAGCGCAAATTTTAAAAATACGCGTCACCTATCGAAGACCCACTCTGGTTATTAGAAATTTTTTTCGGATCAAAAAAGAGATGTGATTCATGAATGTGCGCAACTTTTTTTCGTCTGATGAGGAGCCGACCGCGATACGGTCAAAAGCCGCAATACGAAATTCGATGTTGAGCTGCGAATAAAGGGAAAATTTTAAACAAAGGCTGCTAACGGTTGTTTATGACTGATCTTTTATCGCACAGTTGAACATTCGAATAAATTTCTAATGAATTCAGTGTTTTTGCAAATATGATGAAAATTACATACTGGTTGCATGCACGATTGATTAATTATTTATGAATAATGAACAAATTTGTTTTTATTTTAACATTATTAGACGATTAAAAAACTAATTATTCGAAGATAACAAAATGTTAAGCCACAAATCCATTTTTCAAATAAACAAAAAATGAACAAAACATTTTTGATTTGTGCAATTGCTATGGACATTTTCATAAGAAAAAATAAAAAAGAAAGAAGTTTTAATTTAATTTTTTATTTTTAGTACTTGAAAAAAGTTTAGGATAAAAATAGCACAATTCCTAAGCAATAGAATTTCAAGTGCCATAACTTTCGTATGTGTGTCATTCGCATCACTTCCATTACGTTATCCTGTTGCATAAATGTCAATGTCTTATTAGCAAAACACTGGGATTCGAACAAGAACATACGATTTTTCTGCCGTACCATCATTGCAACGAAACTGCATACAAATAAAAGTTATTATCGTTGATGATAAACGAATGTGAATTTATTTACAAAGATAAAACTTAGCATGATATTACTCATTACTCGAATTAATCAGTCATTTTGTATAAGATATTCTTTTGATGAGAATAATCATAATTATTTATGTAACTGGGATAATGCACCACAAGTATTGTCTTATAAATGTATATGAATTTCTTCAATATAAAATAATGAATTTATTTTTTATTTGGACCATCTTTAATATTAAATGCAAATTTCAATGGGCCTTGAAAAAAAACCCCCCTCACAAAATTTGTCTAAATTTGTACGAAAGTCACACAATTTATGTTGTGCGATTAAATTGCCAGTGTAAATATAAAATAAATAATATCAAATAATAAATAAAGAGTCGAGATAAAATTATGAGTTTGGTTTTGTATATTGAGGCAATTCATCTGAGAATGAATTAATCTTAGTGCGCGAGTTTGTCGTATTCAAAGTCGTATGCAATGAATGTTATTTAACTGAAAATGAGTTTGAGACAAGTCTCATGCTTCGTCTTGAGTTGTGTCGAGAATAGACATTTTATTTTTGGGGCAACCAGTAAAAGTGGCGAGTGAATCATTAAATTAAATATTTGTCGGGGCCAGGGCATTCCCGCGTTATAAAAATTTGAAGACCAACTGCCAACTATTCAACGAGTTTATCTAACGAATTATTAATCGCTTGTCTTGCTCTGCAAGCCAATCTAATAGATTAAACGTCGCATCCAATCTATACCGAATGTATTTTAACGCTAATTAATTTTGCACGAATGACTGTGGTTATCCTGTCATGCACACCTGTATTTCATTTGAGATGTTACGATTCAAGATATGAATATCGTATCAATTAATTGGATATGATTATATTATGCGTTCTTTAATAACGCCATATTTTATAAACGAAAATTATATAGTCACCGGTGAAAAAGTGTCCACGTCAGAATCATTTTTTTAATTTAAATATTTTAAACGTGACTTCTAGTCAGTGAATATTAATTAATTGTTAAATTAACTCTTCCATCAATGAGTCGTAGTCTTTTCAAACTGACGTCACGACAATTTTTTCCTCACTTTCATTTTATTGATTTTATATAAATAAAATTTTCAGTTTTGTATATTAAAAAAAAATGCATAAAAAAGAACAAATGAATTTGATTCATACGACAGGTTCATTATATTTACTTCAAAATAAATTGTCAGAATGAATCCACGGAGGGAGTTAATTTGCTGATTTTGAACAAGAGTCTCATGTGTATAGACAAAAATACGATATTATCATATACAATTGTAATTAAAGAGCAATCAGTATTTATGCACCTACATTTAATTTTGACATTACACACGAGTTGGTTCATTTTATTACAGTCATTTATAGTAATTACGCTTTAAAGAGCAAAACAAAAATATTTGTTTTCAAATCAATTCGCCGGATAATGTCGTCGGTAAAACATTAAAATATTTTTGCCACTCACACGCTTGTTTCACCAAAAACAATTTCAAATGAAAGAAAAGGAGTTGAACCATTTGATTGTTTTTAAAAGATACTTGCTTTATAATAAATTATACAATTAATGGATCAAACTATTAACTCTATTAATTAGATAATAAATTATTGCAGATATAAAATGTTCGTTCAAGTTCAGTGCTTTTGTTGTCACCATTATGATTTATTTATTTTATTACTATTTATACCCGCATTTATATTTTGTATGAATATGTATTAATTTTAAATAAACATAAATATGTATTTATATTTCAAACACAAAATGATATATACATGATAACAATAATTTTTTAAAGAAAGGAAATTGTTAACTTGATCATTTTTCGCACAAATTAAGTTTTTCTAAACTTCAATTCATATAAAATCTGATTGTTATAATTGAAATTACAAAGATTTTGGAGGAAACAAAGGTTGTTCGAATCTTAAGAAAGTTGAATTGAAAATGAACCGTTACATTGAGAGATCTTGATTTTGGTGCAGTGTGGAAAAGTTGGGCCTGAAATCGTGTTATGAAGTGTGTGCCTGAGCAGCTCAACCACTGACCCTCTCAACAATACGAAGCCAGTGACTTGTCACAAGCCACGACACTGAAAATTCTCGTCACGTTGCAGACCGTTGATAAATATCTAATTCTCGTCAACTGCACACACGTCCATTCAGCTTTTGTCCTGTCAATTTTCCAATTCACAACTGTCAATAAATTTCAAAACATTCAAATGCATCATAAGTTCACGTGCTTTATTCTTGTTGACGTTTTTCAACGAATAAAAAGGAAAATTACATAACGTGGTTAAACTTCGGAGCTGGATGAATCAGCGACGATCAGGACGTTTACCTTAGGCAGAACAAAGACCCCAATAAACTCACCTTAAGTTTCTTAAGCTGGCCGTCCCTTGCGGTACTGTAAACGACAGCGTGACTTGCGCTCATTTTCGCGATCCAAGCGAAACAAGCTTTTCTTGAGACAAGCAAAGCCTGCTCGTCCCTCTTTGGTTTCCTCGGATCGTCTGCCATGCACCAGACTGGCTTGCCTTTGCCGATAGAGCCGCTGCTCTAACGTTGACTGACGTCGCGCTTGCCAATTGAAAACACTGCGATTATTGAACTGAGCTAAGAGAGATAAAGAGAGAGAGAGAAGGAACTTGTCGGCGCACCGGATAACACACGCTCGCCGCGCTCAACACGACCGAGAACGACTGAGTTAAAAACCTCGCTCGCAGCTCGTACCACGAGCCGATCTGACGGATCAATCGTGTTTGTACTGAGCAGCCGCGCTGTCTCGCTCGAACCTCTCAGCAGCCCCCTCGGACGTCTTTCTTGTTGTATTTCCTCGCACACGTACGCATGCGCACACTACTCTCGGCTGCTCCGTCTCTTTGTTTGGGTGATGGCATGTGTTTTCTTCTCCTCCCCCTTTTCCTGGGTTCTAACCAGCTGAGACGTCGGTAACGCTGATGGTCATTTTGCAAACTGTCCGTTAGATGGCGCGAAAGTTGTAGTTTTTGTGCGATCAGAATTCTCAGCTCAGGAAAATGCATTTTGAATTTGTTTGGCTAAATCCAGTGGTATGTGGATCGAAACATTTGAATTTTTTTTACATCAATAAATGTTATTAATATTAAACCAAAATGTAAGTAAACAAAATAATAAAACAGTGAAAATGAAATGCTAATTCAGTTAGATTGTTTTAAAAATTAATCAGACTGAAAATTTTTGTTTATTCTTTTTTATTTTAACATAAATTGCTTTGTTTTGATTTATTTCAGACGCTAAAAGTTTATTATAAAATAAAATAATTACGAGGATATGATATTGTTGCTGGCTGTATTATCGATGGTCGATGCACATTTTATCTTAAAAACAGACAGAGAAAGAGAGAGAGAGAGACATTTTCTTTAACGAGATGAGACGAGAGTAGACTTTTAAATTTTGCAGTAAGTTTACAACGTTCATTCTTAAAATTTAAAACAAATGTCTTTTTGTCTAAAAACAAATTTTGTTCCCCCTCTTTTTTCAATAGAAAACACATATTTTGTTACAAAAAACTTTATTGAGAGAACAACATTTTTTAAATTTTTCATTTTTCAGACATACTTTGTACCAACAGCGATTTGGATGTTAAAATTATCTCCCAAGGACCATGTTTTGATTCAATTAGTCGTCGAATAATGAGCGTAGAATAATTTATATCATTATATGCCACCCACTCTTGAAACATATAATCAGAGAAATACGAGAATCATTTAGAAGATGCAGGAAGAAAGCGAGACAGTGGATGAGGATGAGGTGGAGAAGGAACAACGCAAGGAAACGGTATTTGAGGATAAGAATGCCTCGGCGTGGTATCGCGTTCAGGTTGTATACTCTTGAGAATGAGTCGCTGGGAGAAGAAGTGTCAGAGACTGTGTACCACGAATTCGTGCGCTAAAATGAGAGGGATGAACAAAAAGTTGAAAAGAAAAGGAGAGAGAGGGGTCGTATTAAAACGATGACAGAGAGAGGGCAGGGGGTGGGGGGGGGGGAGAACAAAGTTGAAAGAAGCGAAAACACGAGAGAAACCGTGAAAGGTTGTTGAAGAAGTTGGTGCTTTCGTTAAGCAAAAAAGCAGAAGGAAAAAGATTGTCTGGGGTGTATTAGGCGCGAGCGAGAAGAAGATACCTGTGAAGGCTTAAGAGGCGGTTTGGAGGGTAGGGGCAGTTGGGGTGGGTCAGAGGTGAAAGAATGGCAAAAGAGATGTAAAAAGAAAGGAGACGGCGAGAGCAAAAGCGGGAAAGATGCAGAGCAGTTTGCAGCGCGTTCTTGTTGCCGTTAGTTTGTCAGCTTTCTGCAAAGTGGGAGGACGAGAGACCTCGAACCATTGAGGGCGCGCAAACGAGACAGAGATACTAATTCGTTCTCGCGAGTTGTATACACTGTTAGTCCGTAGCAAATGGGGGTGGAAAATAAATAGGGAGATGAAGTACCTAGTTTATGTGTACATGCATATAGATGTGTGATGTTAAAGGTGTACTTTGGTTTCAGCGATGTCATCAGACCGAGTACGAATTCAAACTTGCTCTCCTTGTTATATCGATCTTTCACATTCTCTTAATTTGATTGCATTCTCTTAATAGAAACTTTGCTAATATACTTGTAGACATTTAGCTTCAATCGCCTGGTGAGCTTTATTCATACCTTTCATGCTGTCTTCTCTAGTTCTAAGCTGCAATACAGAGTCTTGGAGAGAAAATATTATACTTCAATGAGAAACGGAAATTCCATAAATATATATAATAATTTGTAAAAATAAAAAAAGAAAAGAATTATTTTCATTTGCAAACAAACAAATGTCAGTCGTTTTTAAAAACTTTTAATGTACATTGTTCAGGTACATCCAACTTAAGTCTCCTTTGGAGTTTAACTCAATCCTTCAAAATTTTGTTCAAATGACAAAATTTGAGTATAAAATGTAAATTTAATTTCAAAAAGGGATTTCAAATTTGGTCATGATGAATTTCCAATAGATACGTGCGACTTTACAATGAACATGCAGTAAAATCCACAGGTTATTTTTTGTCATGTCGGGTTGAAGTACCGATTATAGTGTCTGGTCGTATGTTTCACAAGCTCCTCACTTGTTTATGTTCGCGAAGATAAAGGGATAGGCCGCTTGAGTGTGTGCAGCACTTTTGATGCAAGCGTGTATAGCACTTTCGTGAAGGAAGTAACTATTCTTTGGCTCGGACTGGTTTTATCGATTTCGCGTGTACACGCGCAAGTGCCGTACCTAGTTTTCGTCTCGGATTCAGAGCTCGACGTTTATATTTTAATCATGAGATACTAAGCCGCGCGATAATGCATGATGCGCGAGCGCGGTCCCTCAAGTCGAATCTTCCGCCAATAATTTCTACACCTTTTTTATCCTTTCCCTATTACTAATGAACCCTTTTCGTTTCGAAATAACATAAAAAATCTGTTTTCAATTGTTATTTCGCCTTGTATTATGTTAAAATTGTACAACTACTTTAACTCTGGTCTTTAAGATAATTCTTTTTAGGGATGAAAAGGATTGAGATTCTAATATTTAACACAACACTGGAAGCGAAAAATCACAAACACAATCGGTTAACGATGATAAATTAAACTAAAAGCTGTTGGCTTCTTCGGAGAGCTTCGTCTTCATTTGATCGGCCGAGTTTAATCAACTTCGGGGCCATAATTTGCGTTCTCTACGATAATTGCAGGATAACAGTGGCGAATTAGAGATCTCGAATTTTGAGAAATGAAGCCGATGATTTTTGGTCAGTAAAGGCGACTTGCGTACATTGCGTAAATGGTGGAAATTAACGCACGCTTTTACCGTTCATGCGTTCACACTGAAATACGCAAATTCATTCTACATATATTCTCCGCGATTCGAAAAACCAAAAACAAATGCCCGACATTTAATATTCTGGTCTTCAAAAATTGTTTCACCTTTCCAGAGCTTCGTCAATAGTCGGTCCTCAGTTTTACAAACAAAATTCGAGCTCATTGTTCCAGGTGATGTAACGTACCGAACAAAACTGTCGACAAATTTCATTTCCGCCAATCCGCTCTGCCCGTCGTCTCGCGTTCCCTTAATAAGATGAAATTGTCTTTGCTCTTTATTGTCGGCGCGTTTCTTCTTTTGCATCGTTTTTAACACAGTCGATGAAGTATTCAGAGGCTAAATTCGCATCCAATTGTTCGTGTTACTTATATATTCCCGTCGACAAAATATTTCCCTCTCGGGTTGTTACCAAAACGCGTAATAATATTTGTCCCAATATTTTGCTTCGTCGTTTTGAATTGTTTACTCTTGCGCGACTCGCAGTTATTAATATTTTCACAAACGCGGACGAAAATATTTGTAAAATTATTGCGCTCGCGAGTAATAATGCAATCCAGTTGAAAATATTAACGTAAGAATGCGATTATAATTACAACTTCTCGAGTGTTCGACTTCAAACCGCGTCTGCAGTGTACAATACTTGAGAGGAACATCTCGTTAGAGAAAATGTGCACGAGCTATATCGCTGTGTCTGTTATTAACTCGTCTTTATAGAATACGCCTACCCCTTTTTTCCTCTTCGATCTCAGTCAACTCTACGATGGAGAGCAATATCATCATTATACGAATCTCTGTCGGGCCTTTTAGTTGTAAAACTAAAACTTGGGACTGATTGACGGCAGCTCGCACATCAATCATATTCCGTTTTTACTCCTCAAGTCAGTTTTGTTCTTCCAAAACATAACGACACATCTATAGAAGGAATACGAATTTTTTTTTTTTCATCTCATTCTTTTTTCATGTATTTAATATCTTTGAATCCGAATGTTTAAAAATTCAAAAATTTGTGCTGATTTCATTTAAATACTCGATTCACAGAAAATTAAAAAAAAAAACGGAAAAAAAATGAAATGTTTACCAAGATATTGTTGTGTTAGTTTTAATTTGATTAGTTTCTCTTTTTCGTACGTATTTTTTCTTTAGATTAGCATACATGAGTTAAAAACAAATTACATATACTTTTTGTCACGAAAGAAAGATATCAGTAATTTACGTAGTAATTGTAAGAAGTATTTTTGGTGCGCCTTTTTAAATTGCATTATTCACCAAGATTGCAGAAAAAGCGTGCGGAACAATTTTTAATAATCAAACGGACAAAATGTATGCAATTATGTAAATAAGTCACACTGGGTTTTGAAATGGTAATTTCAGCTTTAATCGAGGCTTAATAGTGTGAATAACACGCGATGCCTGATCCCTGAATGTACAACTGTTCAACTGTGAATCTCAAAAGAAATATTTGGTTTCGAGTTTTCAAAAGCTTACAAAATGAGTTTAGTCGTGTCGAAATAAGTAACGAAATTATAATAGCCTCAATTAAACAAAAAGAATCAGCAAGGTTCGCAAAATAATAAACACCGTAAACAATTTTAAAAGTTTCATTATACAAATATAATAATTTTTTTTATTATATAATTCAATATTCATCATTATTACGTACCTCATTAATTACGCGAGCATTAAAATTATTACGAAGTTTCGAACGATTTTACAGATAATCTATTGCGTTAATGTAACACTGCATTATCCTCTAGTTACAGTAGATTTGTATCATTTTCTATGAATTAAATTAATTATTTTGATGTTCACGCAAGCGGCAAATTCATTTTGTGTCAGTTTTATGATAATGATTTTCATCATTTTTTTAACTTAGTATTCTTCTCTTTCTTTTTTTCTCTGTTTATTTATTTCCACTTGATTGATCTTTTCGTTTCGTTTCGTAAACTGAACCTTCCTTGTTATCATTTACTTTACAGCCAGTGAAATGATTTTGTTTTGAAAACATGATTTCAAATAAAATTCGAGCTGTCACTTTTGTCAGTATAGAATCTTAACAAATCGAACGTACAACTCGAATTTAGTCAATTAGGAAAATAATGTTTAAGTATTATAATCAACAAATTATCGCTTTGAAAAATGATGCAGCAGCAATACGGCTGTTTTATTACGCCAGTCATCGGTTTTCGTTTCCTTCCGTTGTTGAATCTTGTCCTCGTCTACTAAAACTTTACTTTCAATCAACTTTACGACTTCAATTCGATCAAATTAAATCGTCAAGGGTTGATTTTTCTATTAAAGGATTGTTGAAAGGGGACATAGAGGATTACAATGAAGAGGTGCTAGAATTAAATATCGACAATGAATGTGAGAAGTTGGAAAGAGTAGTATTCAGGACGGCTAAGTTGGACACTGCTGGATATTATATATGTGTTCTATGTAAAGAAAGCTTCAAAAATCGAAATAACTTAAAATTTCATCTGCGGTAAGATTTCAACAAATCTCATGAACAAAATATTCATAAAATGTTTGGTAGATATATGCTAATATATATGACACATATGTTAAATAGTAAATTTTATAGATAAAATATAAAATGTTTGATTCGATACATTTTTGACAAGGATAAGTTTTTTTTCAGAACTCACACAAATCACAGACCTTTCAAGTGTAAGCTCTGTGGTCAAATTTTTCGACTTCAATGGCATTACAAGGGACATAAAAGAATACATAAAAGACTGTTTGGAATACTTTAGGAAAAATATTAAGGACCTTTTCGTAAATTTCGATGTAAATTAAAAAAATGTATTGTAATATTTGATTGTTAAAAGGTGCACCAAAGCTTAATTAATAAATTACTACTAAATTATTTAATTGAGTATTGTATTACTTATTTATAGCTTTATTTGAATTCCTTAATTATAACGATAAAGAGGACTTGCTTTGCAAATAAAATCCGAGATAAAATCAGATGGTTCATTGAATCAACTTAAAATTTTTCTGAACTTTTTTAAGTTAAGACTAGACTTGGAGAACTTTTTTTTTTAATTCAAAGTCGTCGTGAACTATAAAGTTTTATCGTTCGCATGTCTACCTATTCAAATAGCATAAAAAAGTTACAGAATCTTGGAATAAGAAGACGCCTTTTGCTTTTCTTGGCGTCTTTGTGAGAAATTTTTGAATCAAAAAGTTGAGGCCCAAACTGTGTGAACAAGTCTTACGATCTTTTATATCAAACCTCTTCGAAACCGCGCGTTAATTCACACACAAGTTTTGCCTTGAACGCGCGTGCGCCATTCTGTATATCACCCTCTCGACACAAACGAAAGACCGCGCGCACACTTACACTCGTAACTCCCACACTCAAAGACTCGATGCAATTTTTCTTTCTGACAGAATATTTGAATTGCATCAAAAAAGTCGCTCCACTTGCAAGTCTGGATCTCAGCGAAAATGCATTGGCACGTAAAACCGTGGATACGTACTTTTCTTATTTATAAAAGGTAAAAGTGTTGAATGAAAAGTTTTTGGATTTTGACATTGCTACATTTGTAGCAAATTTTTATCCTCGCGATTGCGTAGAATTGATCAAAACAAAATTTTTGCTAATAAACTATCTAATAAAACGTTATTCTTTCTTTTTTGTTTTATTTATAACATTTTCACACAATTGTTTTAAAATATGTTCACGACGGAAACAAAAAAAAACAAAAATTCCTCATTTCAATCCGTAATAAGTTTGAACAAAACATTCAAATTTGTAGATAGCTGTGGTAGCTTTAATTTAAAAAGAAGCGTTCAGAAAAATAAAATTATCCCAGAGTTTAGTTTGAATAATTTCTTTTTTTACGTTTATCTTTTTTATGCGACACGAACTTTAACATAAAACGCAAAAATTAACTTTCAAAAAGGAGTTTCGAATTTAGACTTGATGAATTTTCATACCGTGTGCGACTTTATGAAATGAATTTCCCATAAATTCTCAAAGGTTCATTTTTTCTTTTCATTTTTAACATTTTTTTTATATATAAAGCTCTTTCACATAATTATCGTAAAATATTGTACGAGAGGGAACAGATACAGTTGAAGTAATGATTGGAACATCGATGCCACCGTTGGAAAATTATACTTCTCACCGTCGTCGGAGGGGCTGTTCAAATACTTTTACAGACTTTGGCATCAGTTGGCGAGATTTCGCAGTTTGCATTTTAATTAGGTTAACAAATTCAACTTTGTCTCAAGTTTTGTCTGAATATTTCATCGCATACGCGGCAGAGCAGCCTGTAAGTATATATTTTCTTATGAGTATCCGCTAAGACCAACTTACGAGTCATAAATCAGGATCCAAAAGACAAAACTAACTTCTTTATCACTCTCTTCATTAGATCAATTTTGTTACGTTTAATTTTTTTCTTTAACTTTAACTTTCAATTTTGTTCGAATTTTCCCCACTTTTATACAATAGTGCAAATTTGGGTCCTTGTCGATAAGAGAACGCACTAAAATCAGATCCCATAATTACGATGAACAATACACAAAACATCCTGGCTCGAGCGTGCCCCAACAATCGCCTTTCTCACTTCTTAGACGGTGAAATATCAGAAATTAATTGAACGTGTTCGCGTCAGGTTACGCTAAAAACGAAGCCGAATACAGACGTGCACAACATATTGTCAGCAATTTACGATTTCGTGGGCTCTCTTAATCGGAGTTCCATCAGCGCCCTGAAAGCTATGCCCGCATGACGCATGCAAGCCAGATTGTAATATGACGTGCAGGCGCACAAACACACGTTCAAGTGTTACATCCATCCTCGGAGTTGATCATCTCTCTCTGGTCTCGGTCTGTCCTTGTTGCACGTCTCGTGGATCTGTCCTCTGTGTACGTACAACAATACCAAGCAGCATTCGGCACTTGGTTGCGCTACTCCTTCCATAACTCGTTGGTACACAATGGCGCGTGACAGAGACGCACGCTTACACTGCAGCTCAGATCAAACCAGCAACAGAGATGCCAGAGAGGGTGGACAGCTTCAAAACATGCGCAGAGCCTTGCACTCAGGTGGATATATATTCGGATAATAATAGTAACAATTTGATTTGATTGTGAAAATTAATTTCATCATTTCTCCCAATTATAAAAATATATGTACCATTTATGGGACATGTACCTCACATTTGTTTAGTTTTATCGCTTAGTTTTGTTGCAAAACAATAAAGAAAAAGGAACAGAAACAATTTTTTGCTTTTTGCAAATGTCAGTTTGTTTTCATTCAAGGGAGGAGATGTTTGTACAAGTATATGCTTTGTGTTCAGAGGTCCTTTTGGTTTTGGTTTTGTGTTGGAACCTCAATGTGAAGAAGTTTTAATGATTTGAGTTAAGGTTTGGCTGCACGTGCGAAGGAAAGTTTGCGCTGGCTGAAATCGAATTAAGAAAAATTCAAGCAATGTCAGAGTTCTCTATGAATGAACACACTCAAGTAAAATTTGATCGAATCTTTCAAATCAAATTGTGTGAAATCGTTTATCCAGCCTCTGTTTCCCAGCGAAAAATTCCACACCGAGAAACGAATAACAAAAGTCATACATAAAATTTACAGTTACAATAGATGATTTCGTTTTACCATAATAAATATGTGCATGGAAGCACATCTTACGTGTTTCAGTGTCTGCCAGTCTAGCAAGTATATACATACAGCAATTCATAGTATATGATCAATATAACAAGAGATGCTATGTATATGCATGCCTCACAATTGTTCAACTCTTGCTTCACTACAATATACTGAAAGCGCGCAAATTTACAACACGAGGTTTACGTCGTAAAACATTTTTACATTCCTCCGACAATTGTCGTCCCATCATATCTGGACCCTGACGAATGTTATAATTTGATTTCAATTCTTGTTCAAAGGTCTTTTTCCTCGTCCATTGACAAACACATTTCTTTCCGTTAAACATTTTTTCGCATCCAACCATTCCGATTTCATCCAATTACTTAAATTCCCTCATCAAAAACCTATATAATCTTCATGCTCCCATTCAGAAGACAAACAAAAAAGACGAAGAAAGAAACTAAGTCCGGGCGAGCCAAAAAAAAAGAAGAAGCATTGGGACGAAAAAAAAAAAAAAAAAAAAAAAA